>JAQBSW010007009.1:0-44148 GCA_029291075.1 Eudiplozoon nipponicum
CCACCACCAACACCACCACCACCACCACCACAACGGAGAGCAATCCAAAGGACCTAGGTCGTACAAACGGATGAACTAGGATTAGTTTCTGCCATAGAGTTGACAAAATACATCAAATACAGTAAATATTATTGTTGAAAGTTTGGGTATGACTAGCAGGGTCATCTGATTCTCAAAACTTATATTTACTCAACTTTCAGTCAGCGCCAATACTTAGCTCTACAAGCTGCATCTTTTCGTCAGGTGATGACTTTTTCTGTCCAGTATTTGAGCATACCATTAGTAGATCTGATCAAATTTGTCTGACCACAATCAACATGAAATTCCAACCAATGCGACTGCCGGCCTTCTCAAAGTTGTGTTACCGCTATCAGCGAATCTCTATCGTTTCATTTCTAGACTTTTCAACCGCTTTCGATGTTATTGCGAGATATTATTAATAGTGTCGTCTAATAAATATTCAATATTTTGTAATTTGATATATTGACTCGTCGATCATTCATCGTAATAGTTATTTTTTGAACATTTTGCCATTGGAGTCGGCGTGCGACCAGGATGGGACTAATGTAGTTTGCTAAGGTGTCCACATTACCACCCAGTGTGCCGATCATTTGCGTTGGTCGGTGTATTGACTTCGCAAAAGTAGACCATGCTCTAATGCCAAACATGGAAATTTAGCAATTAATTGCGCTTCAATTAATTTCATTCGGGTAAGATTTTTGGGTAATCTTATTCGAAACGTTCGCCACGACCAATTTTACTCAATAGACTACAATCGGTCTGAACGGCACTCTGATATCGTTTGTCATTGAAGTCGTCTATCATGGACCTCTTTTGCCACAAGACGTATTATCCTCCGTTGCAACTCTCAGGTAAATTGGGCGAAACAATGAGATCACCGTACTTTTTCACGGAGCATCAAGTCCTAGGTTTAAGCCAAATATACTGCCAGTTCTTCTTATGCTATGGAGAATTTGGAGTTGGCCGAGTTATGAGCGCCTGAGCACTTGCAAATTGATATATTTGTCAAGGTCGTTGGTAACTAAGCACAGGGAGGAATTAAATAGTAACGACCAGTATTTACCAGTTTTATTCTTTAATCGATGGTGTTAGTTGAGGCACTGTTGAAGACAGTCAGTTACACATTCTTCAAGCCAGGCTACTTATGAAACTGGTGGATTTCTAGAACCGCAAGAGTCAGTCAATTAAATCCGTATGCAGATACCATTTTCACGAAATCGGTCATTTGATCAAGCGCAACAGACGCTTAATGACAACTAGACACTTGACTGTGCGCAGATCTGTGGAGATCTGACAGCAAACAGGGTCAATTTTCGAGGCGTGAAATTGGCTTTTATGACAGATTTCTGAAATCCATCAGGTGGGAAAATTAACCTCCATGTATGTATGTTTATTTATAGGCCTGTGACATTTTTAGCTTTGTGTCTAATGTTCATGTTTAGACAATTCCGTGTGTTATGCATGTATACTTTTCGTGGATTTATGTTTTCGTTAGTGTAAATGCATGCTCGTTTTATTCTAATTTTAAAACTGTTTTTAACGTTTCGCATGTTACTAAAATTTATATAGATTTGCTCGTGAAATCATGTTATATTTACCTATGAAAGCACGTGGAAGTTAACTCAACAGTAATGTCATTATAGTTAAACGAACAATGGTTGCGCAGACGGTGATAATAATTATTCTAAATCGGGATTACAATCTTGATATAAGTACTAGTTCCATTATATATATGTATATATATAGCAGTTTAAACCAAGTATTGTTTATTGTGGTGGTTAAATGACCTTTTCTACATTATATAATATTTAGTTTATATCGAAAAATTTTTCTCTGTAATGAGACACTGTTTTCATGTATCTGTTAGCGATCTTATTGTGGATTTCTACTTATATTTAATCAGTGAGTAATAGCCAATAAAGCATTCTGAAGCAGTCTTTTATCGTATAATGTGTAATAGTCTTCCTTGAAAACAATTTCATTTAGCTTTGCTGTTGAATTTGAAAATGTGTAACTATGAATATTTATCATATGCTCTTGGATAGAATTCCACTTATTATGTGTAAAGTTCAGTGTTAACCTCTAGTTCTAATTTCTTCATAGAGCCTAATTTTCGACGAATGGTTTTAAAAGGTTTTTCAGGGAAATCGTCGCACTGTTTACGAAAATTCAATACAGTTTCTAATAACGTATCTTTTACACAGTTGCAAAGAACCTGCTGTGGACCAGTTCTTTATTCATTACAGTGGTAAATGCTGCTAGAAGGATTTCACTGAGGAAAATAATTAGCTGAAGCTTGATTTATGCAGGAATTATCATCCCCACTTGTTTGCAATATCTCATTTCACTTACAATTTACAGATCAGTTGGTCGATAAAGCTGAGCCTGTTGAACAAAACCAGGAGACAACCGAAACGAAAGTAGATCATTTAAAAAATGACGACATTGAAACTCCGGTTTTGACACCCATCAAATCAGAATGTACCGATGAAGGTAAGTATCTATCGTCATAAAACTAACGAGCAAATCTACTTTTTAGCGTCACTTTGATTTTAACTTATAATCAACGTACAATTTGTCATTATTGTAAAAAATATGGCACTTAACTTGGTCGTAGAGGGTTTAACGAAAATGGCTACATTGCATTTATGTCACCCTTGGCTGGGACGACGTACATATGCATAAACAAAAATATAATTAGACACCTAGATCAACCGTACAGCACTTAGTAAGAAATTAGTTCAAATATGACTAAAAAGATATACCAAAGTAAGCATTAACGGAACATATAGTCTGATGTGTAAATTCGTTTTGTACTTACTGGTGAATCATCAGTAAAAGCCGGTATTACGCTCTATACCCATTATATAATTGAGTGAAGAATGTGATACAATTGGAAGGTACAATCTTCTACACGAATGTGAGACGAACAGCGGTTTTACTACCTTGTGCTAATGGTACAAGAAGTCCGCAAATTTATTCAGATTAGAAAGTATTTACAAAGCCAAGAAATGTCGAAATCTGACGGCCAGTCGGTCAATGGTATTCGTTTCAACTGTCATAAACTCCTGGTGCTATAGGGATTTAGGTCAGTTTTATGTGTTATCAGACATTTGCTATGCGGTAAAAGGTTAACACGCTAGTTGTCATAATATTTTCTCGTGTTATAATAGAACATGAGAATAATACAAATAGTGAATCTATCTTGTTAGCACCGACGCAGATTTGTGGTCATCATAAACACACTATATGAACAGCTGCCTTTTCCTCAATATATTAAGTGTAGAGGCTCTAATTCATTGATGGATTCTCCGATTATGCTCTATCCCCCAAGAAGTTAGAGAGAAAATTTAGTTTCTTTATTTATCTTCGTAGTGTTTTTAAACAGTATGAGTAGCAGTTCTTACACTGAAACTGTTCATATCAATGTTGTAAATAAAATTTTCGTTCAACTTCCGTCGTTTGGTTCTCCGCCATGCAAGAGTGTTTATTTCGTAAAGTTAAGTCGGTTAGCTTTGGTAACTTACGTTTACTTTTGCGATACAACTCGTGAAAAAAATTTGTTTGTGTAAATTAGTTTCTTTGCAATAATTCAGAACACAACAAAAACTTTTCCTTGAACAGAGCTCCGCCCAAGCATTCAACGTTTCTTTGCGCAGCAGAGTAATCTCGGGATTTCCAAAAATCTTTTTTCATTTGTTAATGCCACGCAGTTTATATTATTACTAGCAGCGGTTTTGTTTAAAACACGTAAAGATGGTCAGAAATTAAAATGCACCGGGCCATTTCCGAAATAGGAGACCTTTCTTCTCATGCATGTACAATTAATCTCAGACTCCTCCAGCCATGGTGCTTATATGTCTCTTTATGTTAAAAATTTTGCTTCCTTCGATGAAACCACTAATTGTCTGATGAAAGCAGCAGTTGTTAATATGGTCTCGGATACTCAGGATAACGCGGAAATCACTGAAATTCAGGCTGAAGATCAGAATGATACAGAATCAAATAAAGAGAATTCATTATCGCAACACGAATGCGTTAAAGAAAATGTTTCTTTAAGTTATGTGCCTGAAGCTACAGAACGCGCTACTGATAACATAACGAATGAAATGGTTTCGATTTCTACGGAACCAATGGAAAATACACAGCTTCAATCAGATGCTAGAGATAATAAAATTGCAGTTTGCCATATAAGTGTGGCTGAGCAGAACGGCGATACTACATTTTTGCAGCATGACCAGGCTAAAGAACAACAGATTGCTGTTGTTGCCTTTCATACAGCCGAAGGGCATGCAGTTGAAGCGATAGTTAATGAAATTGTGTTGGCACCTATGGACATAACAGAAAACATGCAAACTCTACCAGAAAATAACGATTGTCATAATGAAATTCACAGCAACAATTTGGCCATAATTAATGATGCTTCATCATTGCAACGTGACGTCGCTGAGGATCAACAGCTTTCTGCTGCCTGTGCCGATGCAACCACAGAGCATGTCAAGCATGACACGTCTATTCGAACGGTCTTGGACTCTGTGGACATAGCAGAAAACAACCAAACTCAGCCTGAAGATAACAATGTTATTGCTGATGTTAGCCAAATAAATGTTGCCGAATCAAATAGAGATGCTTCATCATTGCAATGTAAACAAGACGAAGAACAACAGCTCGCTGCTGTCTGTGGTGATGCAACCAATGAGCATGTCAAGCATAACACGTCTATTGGAAAGGCGTTGGATTCTCAACCTGAAGATAACGGTGTTAACGTTGATGTAAGCCAAATAAATGTTTCCGAACCGAGTGGAGATGCTTCATCATTGCTACGTGAACACGCCAAGGGACAACAGAATTCTGCTGTCTTTGTCAATGAAACCAAAGAGCATGTCAAGGATAACACGTCTATTGGAGCGGTGTTTGATTCTGGGGACATAGTGGAAAACAACCAAACTCAACCTGAAGATCACGATGTTAATGTTGATGTTAGCCAAATAAATGTTTCCGAACCGAATGTAGATGCTTCATCGTTGCAACGTGAACACGCGGATGCACAACAGATTGCTGATGCCGGTTTTGATGCAGCCGAAAAACGCGTCGTTGATCCAACAGTGATTGATATGCTTTCGACTCGTGTCCAAACAGAGGAAAGCGCAGTAACTAAGCCTGAAGTTAAAAACGATCACGTTGAAATACATGTTACATCAAATGGAAGTATTTCAGAGTGTACAAACGAACACCGAGACGAGCGAAAAACTGATGTGGCTGCTTTTGATGTAGTCAACGATTGTGTTACTAATAATCCTGTGGATGATTTTAATTCATTGGATTTGTCAATCGAAGAACGTAAGAAAACATCCAAATGTGCTTAGTGTTGTGACTGTCATTAACTGTCGCTTTGATTTAAATGTTTTGCTGCATGTTATGCATGTACTTGCTTTGAATTTGACGTTGATTTCCTGTTTCATGGATTGGAATACAAATTTTTGTGCACTACGCTCATTGTTACTCATAGGAATATTTGATATTTTTCTTGCTATGAATCCTGAGAAATGCAGTTTGCGTACATTACCGATATCGGCTTGGTTGTTCCATTGAAACGAGGACATATTTTGTTATTTCTATATCGATTTTGCATCGGAATATCATTTGCTTTTAAACTTAAAATTGCTAATCATGAGACTATACTTTCCGTTCATGCTGACTTAGGTCTATCCTTCTGGTCGTATTTGAACGAATTTATAACTAGGTGCGCAACATATTATACACAATTACAAATGTAAATACGTACTTGGAGATACGTCTCCAGAATAATGTTCGTCAGTGATAACTAAAATTATACCGTGCGTATGATAAGGATTTTGACTAATCACCTTACTAGTTTTTACGTAGATGATGACAGGTATAGGAAGATTCAACATGAACATGATTATTTGTTTAAAGCCAGGGATATTTGTAACAATACGTGTCATAATTACGCTACTGTCACGTCTTGCTTAGGCAGACCTTTTTTACAAGTTGGAACCATTTATAGTTTTGGTTTATAACACTATAATTACTAATGAAATAAGGGTCAAAGTTAGCAATTGGCTGGTAGTAACAGCGCTGTATTGCATAGTTAATAAGGCTTAAGTCAGCAAAATTTGCTGTCTTTGGAATATCGCTTTACGTTATGCTTTTACCAATGTCAATTGACTTTCGTTACTGCCTATTTAACTGCCACAGTGATATCTTAATACCGAATTATTTTTACTTGTGTTTCTATTCGTAAAACGTAAGGTTTTTAAACTAATATGTCATCACTGATGTTTTTTTTAGTTTGGCAGCCGTATATGATTCCTTTAATCTAGCATCCATAACGAAAATTGATCATAGATATTGTGAGTGTACACGATATCGTATGCGAATTTTCATCCAGTGTGATCTAAGGCATAAAACATTTAAATCGATTTCTATGGGCAAGTTGGATGCCGAGCCTATGAAATTCGTGCACGGCACCGTGATGTAAGTCGTCAGCGAACCTACCCTCAGGGGATCTGTGGATAAGCTGCACAGATCGGCGTCGGCTGAGATTTCAAAACGTATTAGCCTTACTGAGGTTGCTTTTGACTAGTAGTTCAAACCACTACTTTCAGGCCCATTTTTCGCGTTTCTCCATAACTTTCAATGCGTGGAAGACGTTGCAAGGCGATATATTCAATCGATTTGGTCATACTCATTGCCAGCTTAGATTCGTGAGACATTAGTTTGGCGCACATTTTAAGAGCCGACCATTAAACCAAATTCAGTAACGCCGATTATCTTGCTTACTAACGCCATTTGCACAAACAGCTCGCCATTCTACTGAGGCCCGTACCCCAGAATTGGATGACGACCAATCTCGTCGGTAATTATTATGCGCGTTGTCGATCATTTTCTCACACGGCACCGAACTCTCAGTAGCCAGGAAACACGAATACTTTAAAGAATGATTCTTGCTGCAGAAAAGTCCATTATAGAGAACTTTGTAATTCTTTCTTGTAAGCATATCACGTGAGATTCGTAATATTATTTTTCCTTTTTCTTTTCTCACCGTTATATGACAGTGAAGCAATGGTTACTAACAGCTATTGCATTACTATCTGGAATAAATGATCGGGATATACTGGTTGCACTATAGCGCTTTAGGATTTTCCAATACTATGCATGCCAAATTGTCGAAATTATACGACTCGAACTGACTGGTGAAATAGAACAGTGTGATCTATCTATTTCTTTAAATCAAAGTCGGGAGCTCGATCTACACTCATTCATTTTATGTACATTTTTACGTGTAAGCAAATAAATGTATAGAGTGGTAAAGGAAATTCATCCTTTAGAACGGTTTCGTCTTTACACGAAACTCTTCAAGTAATGTTCTGAATTTGGTCGTGGAAAGGGCTCGAACTGTGGTACGTTTGCTTTGGGACCTGTGAGTAACTGCTGCGCAAACTTGACACACCTTACACACAATTTCGAGTTACGTATGAACTTTTCCTCTACTTCATTTGGAACCTACTTATAATTTCTCGAGATTTTTCGCATTAAAATTAGCATGCGCTTGGCGAGGGCAATTTTTAAACCTTTGTTTGCGTTTGTTAGCAAAATCAATTCATTCAGTAGACCGGTTTCGTCTTTATTTGGAACTGTTCAATTTTGTCGTGAATGTGGCTCGAAGTTAGCATGCTCTTGGCATGGGAATTTTAAAAATCTTTGCTTGCTTTTTTTAATTGTTCTATTATAATGACAATTTTATTTTGCAAGAATCGAACGAGATATAGATGTCGTGTGGACTCTCGATTTGTGTCAACATATATACCAATACATTCTTTAAATCAAGTTTGCGAGCTTGAAGTAAACACCAATCCCATTGTATTTCACTAGTCGTCGAACAACATAACAAAACTACCGCCAGTCGCAAAGCACTGACGCGTTTCGACCTTCCATGTTCGTCATCAGAGTACGACGGCAAACTGACTAGCGAGGTTAAATACAATGGAATTGGTGTTTACTGCAAGTTCGCAAACTTCATTTAAAGAATTTTTACCACCACCCGCGCAATCAATTCATGTTTTGATCTATATGTTTGCTTATGTAAACGATTATTCGTTTTTTTAGTTGCTTCTTTAATTGTTTTTTTTGACGCTTTGCTGGCCTCAGCATGCCTTAAACTTCAGATTATCACTAAATTTTGGTCAGACTGAAGTTCCTAATTGGTGGGGCTTTTCGAAGTTTGTCCAAGATCACTTGTCATTTGTTGCCATCTTGTTTACCACGATTGGTATTAGTTTAGTGCAGCTGATTCCATCGTGCGCATAAGCTGGCTTCGTGCATGTCTATATTGTTAAATTTCCAGCATTACACAGTGCAGAATGTGTCACTTATGGAATATGGAGTTGGAATTCGAGTTTTTAGCTATTCTTATTAAGATGTTTCCATATTCTTTTATTTCTAGGAAACTAAGTCAAAAATATTACAGTTAAAGTCAATATTGTTTTTTGACAATCTTATATTGCTGGCATAAATGGTGTTATCGGTTTTTTACGGAGGCAAACAATAAGTTAGGGCTTGTTTTGTGCGTGAACTGTCATCAATACTTGCTTGCAGTACATTGTTTCGCTTACACTTTATAGGTGCTCCGGCCGCAGCAACTGAGCCAGTTGAAAACCATTCCGAGACAGCCAAATTGAAATTAGACCAGTTAAAAATTGACAATGTTGAAAAATCAGATTCAACAACCGCAATGACAACAAATGATTCTAATGAAAGTAAGTTTTCGTTATAAAAAAGCTAAAAGGTAGCTAACTATTCATTCTTACAGGGTCAGTTAGGAGTTCTTTTAAACTCTTGCATTAAACCTCATTTATTGTAGCAAAGACCATCCTTGTTATTTGAGTTTTAGACCGAATAAATTAAACATAACCATGACTTAATTTGGGCAGTTGAAAGAAAATCATAGTAATAACCATAATGATGCTGCTGCTGCTGCTGCTGCCGCTATGATTGCGTGGATCTAGCGTAAATTAAAATGCCAACCTGGGCCACATAGACAAGTCAAACCAAATACAAAATCGCCAATACTGCTGAGTAATACCGACATCATCGAGGAGGTGCTTACTTCAAGCTCGCAAACTTGATTTAAAGAATCATCGAGGAGCGTCTAAATCTGTTTTTTCATATATATAGGAAAAGAAAACAATTAATAATCAAGTATATGCAATTAAATATCTATATATCAATAACATAATTAATTTTTTTTTATATCATTGCAGGGGAAGGAGACGCTAGTGCAGTATCTACAGAAGAGAAAAGTATGTGTATTGACATTTGTCTGAAATTAGTTTTTTTATATACACAATTGACTTTTTATGCTATCATGTACCTTTACTTCTATTTTGTTGTTATATACGACGGTAGTATTCTTCCAAACGATTCACCTGCATGCATAACTCAATTTTTGGTCGTCTACCCTTCTTTTCTTCAAACACACATCAGAATTTTCCAAAATTTTTTCTCAAACAATTCTTTACGACGTGATGCTATAGCACTTACATCGTGTGCGCCAATATTTCGGACATCTTTCAGCCTAGATAATTAAAAGATCATCGTTTGTGCGGGCACCTGCTTACAATTATTTGAATCATGGTTGCGATCTTCATATAAGCACCAATTTCATTAGATTTACATTAATCAGTATAAACTAAGCACTGTAGAGGATGAATTGCCTTTTCTGTATTAGACAATGATTAGTTTATTCTGTAAATCAAGTTTGCGAGCTTGAAGTAAACACCAATCCTATTGTATTTAACCAGTCGAAGGACAGCAAAACTACCGCCAGTCGCATGCACTGGCGCGTTTCGGCTTTCCATGATCATCATCAGAGTACAACGGAAAACTGACTAACAAAGATCAAACCGCATTCCACATATAAGGAAAGCAAGATAAGATATGCGGATTCACTTCTAGTGGTCTCGTATACATTGTACTTGACTGGAAATGATTGGTTTATACTGTCAAATGTATATTCATAATGTGATTTGTGTTTATATCAAGGTCGTATCCTTGATTTAAGTAACCATTAAGCGGACCAACAAATGCTGCTGATATTTTCTGCCCAACTGATAAGGAAAAAGCGATGTCAGTTGTTTCTTATTGGTAGCCTTTCATTGTTCATGTAATCATATTAGCTGACCAGATTACCCTACCCCCTAAAACGAGTAACTTTGATTGAAGACGATAGATCATATATGTTTAGGTATTTTGGCTTCTCTATTACCACACTGTCGTTGGTTGGCTAAAATATTTTAATATTTTTCACTCTGGATTCATTGAACCAAAATTTATCTTGTTCTTCAGGTTATGCAACGGCACCGCTTATTGTTATTTTTTGTCGAATTTTCAGCACACTTAGATGTGTGAAAACGTGTCACTTGAATAAACATGTATCTTAGACCTTGTCTGATTACACATATTTTAATTAGCAGCAGTTGGTATGTGAAGCCAAAACAATTTACGTTGTGTTGTTATCTCCGTTTATTTGAACTGTCTATCGCTCTAACTGTGATCCATTTGTACCTCTATATTCTGAATTTAATTTGTTATAGTGACCATGTATTTTCTTTGTTTTCGACTTTCAAAATTATTAATTAGAAGTTCTATGAGATTAGCACATATATTGAATTAATTGCATCAGTGTATATGTGCTGTGCCTTTTGTTGTTAATGGACAATGATGAGTGTGGGTCTGTGGAAGGCAGTCACATTGAATGCCGAATTATAATCGAACAAATTATGAATAGAGTGGTGCCAAAGGAAGCAGCAATAGTTTTCGAAATTATTATCTTGGTAGCTCGTTCGCTTATGCGATCGCTGGAATAAAACGTATAGGTTTTTACTTCGTATGCGGTATATTTCAATATTGGCATTCATTTAACCGACTATTTTCTGATAAATCCATTAACACGCACAAATACATGTATGTATATTGAAGTTTTATGGCAGGATTATTATATATATATATATATATATATATATATATATATATATATATATATATATATATGTGTGTGTGTGTGTTTGTGTGTGCGTTTTACCAAGCCATGTATTCTTGCTTTCTAGTCATGTATGAATCTAATCTTAAACATTCCGCGGTGATTACATTGTACATTCAATTGTTTATCGTTTAGTTGCGTGACATAATTGTACACATTTTAATAAGTTCAGTAAAATATTTGATAAATAAACGGTATAGAGAGCATAAATGTGGTTAAAACCAAGGGTAGCAATCATGTGAAAATGTGATATGAAGACACTATTCTGAGCTCGTGCATTCGCTTTGCCAATATTTATTTAGCTTGTAATCTATTGTACATAGTCATATTTAACTTGACATATCGAATTTGCTCTGCATAATACAGTAGCTATCTTATGGTTTTACTAACCAGATCGGGTGTGTAAACATTTAACAGTTTCTTCTCCTCAGTCGAGGCCTTGGAACAAGGCAGTACTGGAGTCTCAGGTTTTAAGAATTGGTTGTTATTCTCAGTTTTGCTAAAATTAGGCCTATCTAAAAAGCCGTGATAATTAAGAAATTTACAGTCAGGATTTTAAGTCGCATTATGGAATCGACTGTGTGGATACGCAGACGTATAGGAGATCGTGTCGTCAAACTGTTCTGCATTTATTACCAATTATAAAGTAGGTTTTGGGTTTAATCTAGGCTCGTGCTAAATCGCCGGTGAGATTATACTTGTGGCATATCCTTCTATAAATATTTTAACTACTTAGCTACTAGGCCCACAATACATAATACACAATAGCATATCTTTTTTTCCGAAACAAAAATGAACTAATTTCTAGTGTTATTTCTTGACAATTTTTAATGCGTACCACTTATTTAATATCAATTAACATTCTTCTGGTTTGCAAGTATGTATAAGGTGTTGCGAACCTAGTAACAAATTAGTTCAGTTCTTCTGGTTTATCTCTATTTTTGGACATATCAATCTATTTTGCGATAATGATTTCGTTATTGTTGGAATCCAATAGCAAGTTTCACCTTCGACTTTGATAATAAGTTATTACTTTTGCCTTATTTTTTTAATTATGCAAACCTATTTATGAAATTGGATAATATGCCTATTATATTTGTATGAGGCATTGTTACTACCTGAATTTTCGCTTATTATTTGGATTGAATTTATAGATAAAATTAAGCTTATAAGTATGCATAGAGACAGGCATACTTGCATACATACATATCCAGAAACATACAAAACATACATTGATGCATACATACATAAATTCATACCTACCTACATACCTTTATACATACATACAAAAATAAATGCATAAATACATTAAAAAAGACAGGAAAACATACATAGATTCATAAATACACTCATACAGACATTCATGAATGCATACTTACATATATAAATAAAAACTTACATATAAGCATACACACACATGCAGACATACATACATAAATGTGTACATATATACATAAATGTTACATATAGACATACATACTTAAATAAGTAAATTACCAATATAAGACAATAACTGAATCTGAGATTTCGGGTAGAACCTGGGTTATATAATCCATTTAATTTGAGCGTGCTTAATCCAACAGAGTTATAATGAAGAAGGCAGGCAATCCATTGTGCGTGTGGAAACACTAGTTTGGCTTTTGTACAAGGAAGCCGCATAGATATTCACATCTCTCCTCTCGGAACTCTTCTACTTTAGCACGACCAATAGTAAAGTCCGTCAACAGAAAAACATGGAAGCTTATAAAACATTTTTTTATAAATGGTTGTAAGTCTTAATTTAGTAAATGGAATAAATTACCACAAAGAACTTCTACAGCCCGACTTTGATCGATATGACTCGTACTGATCTAGGGAGGAGCATATACTCTCCTAGAGACACCGTACTGTACAGTTTATATCTGTCTGTTTTTATCATATTTTAAGTAAAAATTGATCCTTAAGCTCTGTGTTTCTCCATTTCATCATAGATAACTGATTAAACCTTATTAACTTGTTAACTTCCAATAATTTATGTGGTATTTTGTAAATTTTTCTGCTGGTGCAAACAGCGGAATGGAAAAAATATACCTCGTATTTGTCGCAGCTACATTTGATCAATTATTTTCTTTTGTTTTTAGAGGTATATTTTATTCATTGTATTATTTAATTGACTTAAAGCGGCTTTTCATATTTTTCTCTATCACGCTTCTGTATTGTTTAAAAATTCGAATATTCCTATATTTGATTTGTTTCTATTTACTTTCTTCTATTCTTTTAGCGGGCGAACCGGAAACAATCTGATGGGAACCAACCGACGAGTAAAGTTAAATTGAAATAGCGTCTTGTACATTGGACAAAAAACAGAATTACGCCATTTTACTGTGGAGCCTTCACATAATATCACAATGTTCATACTTAATTGCGATTGCTGTAATTTAAAAAAATTAAAATTTTTTGAACGCGGTTTCTTTTTATTCCCATAAATGTAGGCATTTTCTTTAATCAATCAATTTTCGTTCGTCAGGTAGGCAAGTGGGCTGGTGAGTAGGCCAGCTAGCATTGTAGGTGTTTTCGAACTCTCTCCTTCCTCGAGGAGTCTGGTTTTTAAAATCTTGTAATCACATTTTCGCAACGAGTAGTTGTGCTGTTTTCTGAAGTCGGATACTCAATTGTTCGCTCAATTGATTGCTTTGTGTTAAATGCAATTGATGTGATAACCAATTGAACCAGTCTTTTGGACATGTTAGCACGCTCGTGCTAGCAGGCGCTGATTAAATAGTGATTGCATTCGTAATTCATAAATTATTTAGCGATTTATTTGGATGATGAAGAAGAAATAAATGCGTCACATTGTTTCCCGGATATTTAAAAAGAGTGTCGCTATTATTTTGTGCAATTTATTTGCTAGCAATTGGAAGAGCAAACTTGCAATGCTGATTTCTTGTCCAGATTTTATTCCTCATTCAATATATATATATATATATATATATATATATATATATATATATAACTTCATAGTTGTTATGCCCGATTCTGGATGTTTCCGAGCATAGAAGTTTTGCAAGATTTTAAAATTTATCACCCAAGTATTTTATAGGGCAATAACTGCAAAAATTTAGTAATAATTCTTAAAACGACCAGAATCGAGATTTAAAAAACATGATTACCATTCAATTCAATATACATATAATTGTGTGTATATATGCTTATATTTCTTATACAAAATTTTATATTTGCAGTTGTGCATTTCGCGTTTTTTCCAATAATTTTTTTCATTTAAAATTTTTTAAACATTATTAAACAAATTGGCAATGATCTGATATTTTAAACTACTGATAGATTTCGATTGAAGGTTCTATCTAATTTTATTTTTTACTCCCTCAAATTCAGCGTACTTATTTATAAGGGTACCAGAGGTAATCTATAACGCTTGCATGTTGTTTTAGGATGTTTTTGCTCACATCAAACGGTTTATATATATATATATATATATATATATATATATATATATATATAACGATAGAAAGTTCTGATATTATTTTCTTTGGCAGATCCTCGAATTTGGTTTATTACTGGTGCATTTTATCCTTATCATTCCCAGTGCCATTGAGAAATATTTCTCCCGATATCGACATTTCAGATACTTGAAATATGTACGTTTTGTTCTGGCTGGTCTGTTTGTCATAGGTCATGTTCTGTTGGCTGACTAGTCCTGATGGAAAATGTTTTTGTATGCTGTGTTTTTGCTTTTACTTTATATATTCCAGGGTTCTTCCTTTTTTTGCCTACGATGACTGGCTTTTTACCGCTAATTCGGTTGGAGTTGCAGTGTACGTTTTCTAATTTTTATGAACTGAGCTATGCCAGCGTTTTTTGTACTGTACTTTCATCATTTTTTATAATAATGCTGCTTATTTTAGCTTATTGAAAATACTGATTAATTTAATGCATCAATTTTCGAATAATCCCACCCTTCTAATATTTCCATTAACACCATTATTTAAATTATTAATGAAATTAATAAATTTTACTTCAAAACAGGCTTTTCTCTTTTTCTGTTAAAATGATAGCCTGTTGGTAAGCATAATCTGTTATGTTTATGGCAATGTGTACAGTCGACGTTGTATTCGGGGCTAACTCTTTTAAACGCGATTTTTAAATTTTGGTTTCAGATTAAATCATAGACTGAAACATATATACAGGAAACAATTAGACTAGACTTATGGATTCCACGTTTTACTTAATTTTATGCTGTTATCTTATTGCGTAGAATACCGCAATATTTAATAAAATTGTGGAGAAAAAGGAGTGAAAAATTTTGTTCCAACGTCATTTTTATACAAGAAGCTGATAAGGGGCTTCATAACGAAGGGACGAGTTCAAACCCACCAAAGTAAAAAATCTGTGCACTTATAAATATAACGGGTTTAAGATTTTATCGACCTACGAGTGCTATCAACTGTCCCGCACAAGAAAACGGCGGAAGATTTTTATTGGTAATTCGTGATCGTGGCTACCTAGAGTTAGCATCAATTGCGAAAGCATTGACTATATGGGTCCCGGTAGAAATTCTTTAAATGAAGTTCGTGAGCCTGATATAAAAACCGATATCATTTCGTTTAGCTGGTCGCACATGGAAAAATCACCGTTAGTCACAGTCAGTAATACTGTATTGTATATCCAGTCACGTAAAGTTTGTGCAAACCTACTCGGAGTGATAGCCGATTATATAATTTGCCCTAGCTTAATCCTTGTTAGACAATTTGCCGATATTCTTAAATTATATGAGTAGAGGATGGACAAGCGTCAGTGCGCGCGATTGTTTATACACAATGGTACTGGCGTCCATTTCATGCTAGAAAAATGTATTAATGAATGAATATAAGAGTTATGAATTGCAACAGTCGTACGGATTATGAGTATAAACCGAAATGTGAAGGGCTCAAATGTCGCACGAACAAATTCCTGTTTAACTGGAGGATTTTTTTAAACTTGGAGGATACAAAAGTGTAGTCGATGTATTCGATTTTGATTGCATTCCAAATAATTCTGGCATAATATGTAGAGAAAAATCTGCTTAATCTCGATTGTTATCGGGGCAAGTGTAAAATATTCTGATGTCTGCCGTAATTATTACTAAAATTCATTGAGAAACGTCATTAAATAAAATTCAACGATGAAGAGAATAATGATCGATAGCACCAAAACTAAAACCGCTTCAAACAGAATCACACCATATCATTGTTCTCATCATCATTAAAACGATCTCTTACACAACCAAAGCGAGGATTTAAAATTAGCATCACAAAGTATATAAAATATTCGAAGGATTACAGTGACTTATTCCAGTTTTGGGCTATGGTCTTATCTATATAGAAAGAAGAAGGTTAGTCAATGCCTATGCATTTATATCGCACCATCCTTAAATAATTCGGAAGAAAATCAGCCTACGGCTTTGCGAAGTTTAATAGGTAGGATTGCATCTCGTATTTCTAACTCTGATGGTTCTTCGAGATTAACATTCAACACTTGATACAAGCATGCTTTTCTAAATCGGAACTAGCGCAAGTGCCGAAGAATATTGATCATTGAAGTGTTTAGTCCACCTATCAAGACGACGTACCTTATTGGTTATTAAATGATTGTTACTATCAATTATAGTTTTGTTAACTTTTAATTTTTTCTAACCTGCAGCGCGAATACGTTCGAAAAAAACTGCTACCATTACCTGACGCGAACTCTTCCATTTTTCAGCCTTTCTGGTCCTAAAAGATTCGAGCTAGACTTTTAGACTGCATTTAATTTTGTGTCTTACATTGCAAAGAGTATTATTCTGAACCGAACCAGGTGGAATTTTTCACTTTGTTTCGAGTATTTCCATAGTTATAACAATGAACCAATGATTATTTCTACGGGAGACTACAAAAAACGTAAAGTAGTACCTGCATTGTGCATAGTGGAACTTGTCTTGAACAAAATAAATTAGAATTTTCGCAATCAAGACAAGTTCGCGTTGATTTTAGAATATCATTAGATTTTTGTCGCAAGGACGATTGTTCAAGTTTGCCTACATCTATTTTCCAAGGAAAATTTTAGTGTAATTCTAAAACGGATGAGTGTATGGACAGAGTCGACATACGTGTTTAACAAACGACAATCCTGAATGCAACCGCGTCATCTCTAACAATAGATACATGATTTATTTGGTTCCACCGTTGTCTGGGAGCTGGTTGACGCAACGTGGCACAATGTCTTTCACTACCACTGAAGTCTGTACTACTTGAATGTAATCTGTGTTCTGCGCAGCTATCCAAAAGCCGTTCACCGTTATCGTTGCACGTCGAGCTTAAAGTGTATCTTCCAACTAAATGATATTTTGCGTTAATTAAGCGCACAACTTGAGTATTCACGTCACGCAAAACCAACATTATACCTGAATTTTGTGCTCTGATTAGTAATAAACTTAGTTCGAAGTAAAAGGCATCCTTATTTTCGTCTGTGTTGCAATAGGTTGGAGTATATGCGGATACAACTAAAAGGAAATGTTTATTACGGTGGTTTTGCATGGATTTAAGCAGTAGATTTATTGCAGTAACAGGTGTTCATAAATTGTTGCAATTCTCAATTTCGGTGAATTATAGAATGAATTGATATTCATGAGTTTGGTACCATGTACCGACTCGGAAACCATGGTGTTAGTACCATGTGCCTTTTCGGGACAATAATGTTGGTATAGGTTACTAACACAATAGCCATAGTGCTAGTATCCTTTACAGACTCGGTATATATATAATATAAAGTGTTAGTTAGCGTTGAAGTCGCATTGTCGTCGACTTTACATGATGTTAACTTCACAATTGCAGGTTTACACATTCGTCTAGGAGATTATACCTTCCTATTTTTCCACATTCTTCACCAAAATATATAGTGGTTAAAGGGCGTAATACCGGCTCCTACTGATGAGTCGCCAGTAAGCACGAAACGAATGTGCATGAGATTATACTTTCCGTTCATGCTGCCTTTGGTTTATCCTTCTGGTCACAACTGAACTAATTTGTTACTAGGTTTGCAACACCTAATACATACTTGCATGTATATTAGTTCTCCGCAACACACAGTATTTAACTGTAATATATTGAATTGAATGATGTAATGCTTACCGCGAAATGTGATAACTGATATCGATCAAGGCCAGAATGTATGGATTTACTGGAGTAACAGGTGTTCAGAAATTGTTGTAATTCTCAATTTCGTTGAAGTATAGCATAAATTGATATCCATGAGGTTGGTACCATGTACCAACTCGGAAACCAGAGTGTTAGTACCATGTACCTTTTCGGGACACTATGAAGCCACCCATCAGCTGTTTGTCTAAAAAATGTCGTTTGAAACAGATTTTCCTATTTTTTCCGAATTTTCAGGACTTTATTTCCAATTCAATCTTCAGGATTAACAGCATAACCACTATGCACCTGGAAATATAAAGTATTCAAGATTTTACCGACCTACGAGTGCTATCAATTGTCTCGCACAAGCAAAATTCGGAGTTAAATCAATTTATTAACAGCGCAGCGCAAATTTCAACAACATTTAAACAACTTTTTTAAATCGAGGAGTACTGGTTTCCGAGTCGGTACATGATACCAACCTGATGGATATAAATTTATGCTAAAGTTCACCCAAATTGAGAATTACAACAATTTCCTTTACAGACTCGGTATATATATTATATAGTGCGAGTTAGCATTGAAGTCGTATTGTCGTTGACTTTAGATTATGTTAGCTTCACTATTACAGGTTTACACATTCGTCTAGGAGATTGTACCGTCCTATTATTCCACATTCTTCTACCAAATATATAGTGGTTAAAGGGCGTAATACCGGCTCCTACTGATGAGTCGCCAGTAAGCACGAAACGAATGTGTATGAGATTATACTTACCGTTCGTGCTATCTTTAGTTTATCCTAATTTTTTACTAGGTTCGCAACAACTAATATATACTTGCATATATATTAGCTCTCCGCAACAAACAGTATTTAACTGATTTAAGTAGACATTTTTAAACGTTCCACAGTCTGCTATTTACAGGGATCTATTCAATTAAGCTAGCTTCAGTTCGTGTGCTAAGGACCATACCGATGTCCCATTTACCGGCTTGAGCGAACTCCGTGGAACCAGATGTTCGAAGCCAATAACGCGTAGATAAGAATGGTGCACACAGTTCTGTAATGCACGTAGGATCCTGTATTCTGATTCCAGTTATGTAACATACATGGATTTCTAATTTATCCAACGTACGTGGAAGTACGTTTTGCTGCCAAAATTGTTTTAATGTTCGCACATTAAATGAACCGATTTTAAAACCTAGTCTTGGTTGAACTATTTTCGATATTTGGCTTCGCGATATTTAGCTCATTGATACAGCCAATACCAACCATATTCATAGTATGTAGAAATAGGTTATTGCTAGATTGAGATGAGGAAAGAAGAAAAGCAGTCAGATTTGGGCATGAAGGTCTCCTCCTGAGCAGCTATTCCACCGAGAAAGGCAGCCACGGAATGTAGCATTGAGCCACCGAATCGGCAGAACTCTTTACTTTACTGCGGCTGACTCCTTTTGGAGGATAAGCCGGCTCCATTGATTTCATGGAGTTTCTTGGGAATTTGGTACAAGTGGTGTCCCCTCACCACTCGGCTTTTTGATCGAGGACGCACCTCTAGCCTTTGCACATCCAAGCGCAGTCTGCAAGGCAGCAGTAAGTTGCATGGTTGCCATTGGCTGTTGAGAGCTCATTCGCCATTCGGAAGTACGGGGTACTGTCCAGGAGTCCATGTAATCCTGTGGCTGTTGAACCCTTTTGTGGCGGGGATCACACGCCGAGTCATGGTGCCGTCGTCGGGCTCATGTGGTATTTTATAGGAGATCCGATTGCCGGTCGGAAATCCACCACGCCCTGGTGACACCACCGCCATAGCCCCGTTAGCCCATGTACGATCGGCCATCGAGACATGGTTGACACCGTCGTACCACGTTGAGGAGGGGATGGACTTTACGACGGGGGCATGAAGGTGCCTTCAAATGCCTCATTTTACTTATCTACCATGCACGAATTAGCAGATAAGACGACCGTTTGTATACTGCGTGACGGCTGATGCCGTATGTAATCATAATTTTAATCATTCATGGTTATATGTGGACTGTAAAAGAACACTGGGTCATCCATTCCTTGTGAGGATAGTTTGTATTTGGAGCTTACCTTCTATTAGGCAGTCTGCCAACTAAGGCTGAAGAGCACTATCTTCCCGGATGCCAGTGGTCAAAGTTCCTTCAGCAGCGCTGTGCGTCTAGCACGCTTTCTCTCGTTTCGTTACTAAAGATTTTACAATAAGTTCTACGTACAATTGCAGATTTTAGCAAGCATTTGCTTAAATCTGCTATTGTAAGCGTCTTCCTGTGTACGAATGATTAGCGGTGTGAGGATGGTTTGCGAAAGTCCAAACCGAAATGTAGCCAGTCAACGACGATTAGATGGGACCGCTTTTTCAGTGGTTTGTATGAACGATGTTGAAGCCTTCGGGTGGAAGGGATGAATGCGCACCCAGCCTGAACGAAGATGTAACGAATGCGTACTTGGAAATGCGGATCAATCGGATCTTGGCGAAAGGGATAGGGCAAAGCGACAACCCGCGAACGCAAATCGTTGAGATTCAACATATGAAGCTCGCACTTCGCATTATTTCAAAGGTTTTATTATCAGTAAATCAGAGTAAAAAGAAGGAATCGAATTGGGTTTGCTGTCACTTAATTTATCAAGTAAAATTCTACAGTATTTAATGGAACATATTTAAGAGCCACCAAAAACAGGATAAATCCCAATAATCAATATCGTCACCAATACAGACAGTGGGAACACGGCCAGCAACGTTCATATCGCAGAATGCCGTAGCTCATAGCCATACAGCAAGAAAGGCAGAATCGACGAGCAATTACTGGCATTATAATTCAATCAAACTGGACTGAGAAATATTATCAATAGAACAATTTCCAAAAAATAACCAAAATCAAGATAATCTCAAATATTCACCGTCGACGCGATTAAATCCGCAACTGCCTCCTCCATCGCTAACACCACCACCACCACCACCACCACCACCACCACCACCACCACCACCACCACCACCACCACCATCACCATTCATCCATTGGGCCGGTTTCGTCCTTATTGGGAACTCATCACGTACTGGCCATAATTTTCCGTGGACAGGGCTCGAACCTGGGCACGTGTGCTTCGGAATCTGGTGCTCTAACCACAGCCGTCCTGCCGCACAATACACCACAAACAATTTTCAGTTATATAATAAATAATGTATCTTGATTAGTTTGTGATTTACTATAGAAATTGGTCAAAGAAATGTATTGAATTAACTTATGCGTGTATGTGAACTATGTAAATGTGTCAAGTTACATTAGTTACAATATAATTGAAAATTGTGTGTAGTGTGCCATAAGGTGGCTCAGTAATTTGAGCACCAGATTCTGAAGCAGATTGCCCTAGTTCGAACCCTGTCTGCGGCAAATTCTGGTCAATACGTGGTGTATTCCCAATAAGAACGAAACCGGTCTACTGGATGAATTTCCGATTCTACATTATATAATTCTTAGTTTATACTGACATATGTAAGTAATTAATGGGTCAGGCGCTTATATCAAGTTCGCAACCTTGATTCTAGTAATACTCATGACAGTTATAACGTGGTTATCATCACAACGACCACTAACAGAACCACCAAAATCAGTTATTAACATGAGTCTAGCAAAAGAGAGCATATTCGACGAGAGATTAGTGTAAATAATTGATAGATACTTTCCAAAATAAACTATCAAAAACTACATAAAATCTATTCAAACATTACCGGATAACAGAAATAGTGCCATTTCGACGATAACTAGCTGCACCAAAAGCAGAATTTGACATCAGTAACAAAAAACGGAACAGAATCGACCAGGGATTTTTTTCACTAATATTTTAGTATATGTTAAATGAACATTCACAAATTATTCATAAATGCTTTTCAAAAACTACCAAAAAGTGCATCAACACCAATAAAAAAATCACTGGTGGTACCAACAGCAATAACAACAGAAACAAAGGCACAAATTCACTTCATTAGCACAAATGCAACCGAATCGTCAACATTCTTCTGCCACTAAAGACTTTAGTAAATGGAAAATGGAAAGAGCAAAATATCTGATTATTCTTTTTTAGAAACCACAACAAACGGCGTAGACCTAAATTAAAACGTTTATAGGTTGTAAGAGTAATACGCACGCCCCCAAAGCTATCAAGTACAGACGGAGCCATTCACATCATTCAGACGAATGCAAGCGAATTATCGAGAGATTTATTTCACTAACTTTTAGTAGAATCACAAAAGACAGAGCAAAATTATCTGATAGATCTTTTTTCAAAGAACCGTCAGAAACTAAATAAACACCAATTAAGACATCGAAAGGTCTATAAAGAGTAGCCATATAATGACAACAATCAGCGCCAAAAGGCAGAAAGTTAGATTGTCAGAAAAAGGCAAAAACATCGTCAGGGGATTTCTGTCGTTACACTTTTTATGAAATGTCAAATGAAAAGAGAGAAATAGTTGATATATAACTTTCAACAATTACCAAATAATACATCGGATGCGTTAAAAAAATACTAGGTAATAACAAAAGTAACAACGCTGGCATACAAAACAGAAAAAAATGGCAAATTTCCATCATTTATACAAACGCATAAGATAGGCCAATAGATTTCTTTCAACAATTTATGAAGTAAATAACAAATTTTATGCGCAAAACATTTTATTTATCCTTCCCAAGATCTGCCGTATTCTACATCAATAATAAAAACATCCTCACCAAATCTACAAAGAGTAGCGAAAACAACTTGAACAGAAGTACAAAAATGATCAATATATGTCGTTTACTCGAGAGAAATTTGTCGCTATTTTTAAAGAAATTTAAAGGAAAATGTGAAAATACTTGATATAAATTTTTGAAAGCCACCAAAATCGACATTATAACCAACAACTTCATCAAAAAATGAATAAATGTATCGATACAAACATAAAGAGTACCAACAAAATCAGAACATGAAATCCTTGGCACCAAGCCAAATTATTAGTCAATTCATTTACCTTACCAAATTCGTTATTACATGAATACGATAAAGAGGAGAATATTTCAGATCTCCTATTCAGAGTCCACCAAAATCTACATCAACATAAAAAGAAATATCTCAAATCCCAGAAAAATTACCCACGCTAACACAACCAGCAGTGCCAAGATTACAGGTCTACATCGTTAACTCAAATATAACACAGTCATCAAGGAAATTTTGTCACGAAATTTTGCTAATATTTTCAACCGAATATTGCAAGATATTTGATAGATAATTTAAAAAATCTCTAAATATCTACACCAACAGAAGCGCTACCAAAAATATGGATGCCACTCATACACACAAATATATCAGAATTACTAAGGAATTTTTGTCGCAAATGTTTACTGAAATTTAAAGCGATATCTCAAACTACTTTATATAACATTTCAAAAATCTACCAAAATATAAAAAGTAAAACTCTATATTTCACCAATGGTACCAACCCCACCATCAATATCAGAACCAAAATGATTAACCTACATTAAAATTTCAAGTATATGAGTTAAATTAATGCAATTTTATCGCATCAATGATGCTTTAAATTTCAACGGAGAGGGAGAAAGCAATTGGTAGATCATTTTTTTACATCAGGCGGAAGAATAAACTTAACTATTACACAATGGGTAAGTATACCAACGTATTCAGCAGTACCGATGTGATCAACCTATATCACCAACTCAAACATAAGTGAATCATAAGGGGAATTTGATCAAAAATATTTTGCAGCTTATTGTAACTGAAAAACGAAAAATAATTGATGGATCGTTTTCAAAATTCACTTAAATCGATTTCAGCAACGAAAATACATAACGAGTTCTAGTAAAACTATTGACGCTAACATAACTATCATCGCCAAACTGTGCAACTGAAATCATTATCAGGTAAGCTAGACATTAGTAAATTCATTTATTTCACCAATTTCTTAATTAAATGAATAGAGTAAAGCGCAGCAAAATTTCAGATCTAATATTCGGTGTCCACCAAAATCTACATCACAGGCACAAATGCTAAACAAAATACCCATGTCAACACAACCAGCTCTGCCAACATTATCGGTCGTTTACTTCTATATGAATGTATCTTCAAAGAATTAATGCTACAATTCTTGTGTAGTAAACTTCAACCGAACATTGCAAAATGATCTGTCCGCTTCGTTTACACAAATAGCTCCGAATCACTAAGGAATGTTTGTCGCAAATGTTTGCTGAAATTGAAGGCGAAATTCACGAAATGCTTGATATCACCGTATCCATTGCAAACAAAATCTACATCAACGGTAAGAGCAACGTGACAAATTCTACTAAAATTACCAGTTCCAACAAAAAGTGCAGCATAAAATGTAGGTATTAAAATCATGTACACCAACGCGGAATATTGGTTCATTCATTTATTTCAACAAATTCTTCAGTAAATATACACGATACAGAGCAAAATTTTTGAGAGATCGTTTTAAAACTCTATCAAAATCTACATTAAGAGGAACAAAAACATCACACCTTTTATCAAGAACACCAACCCTACCATAATCATAAACACCAAACATTTCAACAAACATCACTAACTGAAATATAACCAAAAATAGAAAAAAATGGCTTGCAACATTTTGCTGATATTAAAACTGAAAATCGCAAAATACTTTCTATAAACTTTTCAACAACCACCGAATTGTACATCAACATCAACAAGATAATTACATTAACTAATAAGTGTACCAAAACCGCTATAAACATCTGTACAACAATTGTCAACTCAAATAAACTAAAATAAAACAGAATGGACAAGCAAATTTTGCCACAAGCCTTTTGCAATAAATTTCACTGGAAAAGGAAAAATCTTTGACAAATTCTTTAAAAATCCATCAAAATCTTTATCAACAGCAACACTTACATCAAAGACTCTACCAACAGTACCAACCCCACCATAATCATAAATACCAAACTTGTCAACAAACATCACTAACTGAAATATAACCAAAAATAGAAAAAAAGGTTTGCAACATTTTGCTGATATTAAAAACGAAAATCGCAAAATACTTTCTATAAACTTTTCAACAACCACCGAATTGTACATCAACATCAACAAGATAATTCCATAAACTAATAAGGGTACCAAAACCGCTATAAACATCTGTACAACAATTGTCAACTCAAATAAACTAAAATAAAACAGAATGGACAAGCAAATTTTGCCACAAGCCTTTTGCAATAAATTTCACTGGAAAAGCAAAAACTTTGACAAATTCTTTAAAAATCCATCAAAATCTTTATCAACAGCAACACTTACATCAAAGACTCTACCAACAGTACCAACCCCACCATAATCATAAATACCAAACTTGTCAACAAACATCACTAACTGAAATATAACCAAAAATAGAAAAAAATGGCTTGCAACATTTTGCTGATATTAAAAACGAAAATCGCAAAATACTTTCTATAAACTTTTCAACAACCACCGAATTGTACATCAACATCAACAAGATAATTCCATAAACTAATAAGGGTACCAAAACCGCTATAAACATCTGTACAACAATTGTCAACTCAAATAAACTAAAATAAAACAGAATGGACAAGCAAATTTTGCCACAAGCCTTTTGCAATAAATTTCACTGGAAAAGGAAAAATCTTTGACAAATTCTTTAAAAATCCATCAAAATCTTTATCAACAGCAACACTTACATCAAAGACTCTACCAACAGTACCAACCCCACCATAATCATAAATACCAAACATTTCGACCAACATGACTAACTGAAATATAACCGAAAATAGAAAAAAAATGGCTTGCAACATTGTGCTGATATTAAAACCGAAAAACGCAAAATACTTTCTATAAACTTTTCAACAACAGAATGGACAAGCAAATTTTGCCACAATTTTTTTGCAATAAATTTCACTGGAAAAGCAAAAAATTTACAAATCCTTTTAAAAATCTTTTAAAATCTATGTCAACAGCAACACTAACATCAAAAACCCAACCAACAGTACCGACACCACCATAATCGGCACCGCCAAATTTGGCAGTTAAACTAATAAACAGCAAAAATCTACTAGTCAATGCGTCTATTTCACCAGTGTGCATTTTTTAGTCAGTGTATGCGAAGTAGAGCGGAATAATTTGGAAATCCTTTTAAAATCGACCTAAATCTACATCATCAGCGACATAACAGCGGTTGTCGACTGTGCCGACGTCATTCTAACAAACATCAACAAAACGACCAATCTGCATCATTAAATCAAAAATATAACAGAATGATCACGAGATATTTTACACGTAGTTTTGCATTAAATTTCAGGCGAAAACACAAAATAGCTTATAGATCCATTTCAAAATCCACGAAAATCCACATTTTAATCCGCATAAACATCACAGGCTGTACCAAAACAACAGACGCCAACTTAAGTGAAAAAAACATGCGAAATTGGGTTAATCTAAATTGCCTGATCTGCGTTTTGACTGACGCAGTAGTGATTCCAGTTGCCTTCTATCGTCAAGGTGCCAACATAACCAGTTGTACGTAAATTATTTACCAGTATCATTAAATCCATTATGACATAATCAGTAAGTGATTTCATCATAATGTTTTTGCAGAAAATTTCAGCGCAAAAGAATTGATGAATGCTTTTCAAAATCCACGAGAATTAACATAAAAGACAGAAACATCACAAGCTCTAACACCAGTACCGATGTCAAAATAACTGGCAGAACGAAAATGATCAATCTTTATAATTAAGTGAAATATAACAGAATAATCAAGGGATTTTTGTCACAAATATTTAGCAGAAAATTTCAGCCGGAATGCGCGAAAGAATTGACAGATTCTGCCAAAATCACCAAAAAGCAGCATAAACGGTGAAAACAACATTACAAGATCTCCCGACATTACCGGCTTTAAAATAGCTACCACCAACAATATTAGCAATTTAACATATTATCACCGCCACATATTATTAATTTGTGCATTTATTTTACCGATTTCCTTAGTAAATGAAAATGGTAATGGGCTGTAACAATATCTGAAGCTCAACTAACACGACCGACGCTAATCCAACCATCAGTACCCAATTAATCCATATGCTTCATTAGCACTAACTAAACAGATAATTTATGTTATTGCTTTTTTAAATTCTTTTCGAATGTCAAACGAAAAGAGGAAAACAAGTGATAGTTCCTTAAATTAAGTTTGCGAGCTTGAAGTATGGACCAATTGAATTTTATTTAGTTTTGTTATGTTGTACGACGACTGGTTAAATAAAATGGGATTGGTGCTTACTTCAAGCTCGCCAACTTGATTTAAAGAAAAGTGATAGTTCCATTCCAAAAACCGCCGAGAACTAAACCAACAGCTAAACAAACATTACTAGATAATAGCAACGGTATCAGTGCCAACATAATCAACAGCACAAAAATGCCCAATTCGACACCATCAACTCAAAGGCAAAATAATCGATAAGGGATTTGCGTTACTGATTTTCTAATAAATGCAAAGTGCACATAACAATTTGTTTCAGATTTTCGCTTAAATACCACCAAAAATTGCATCAACCGCTAAACGAACATTATTAGATAAAAGCAACAGTATAAAGACCAACATAATCAAAAGCACCAAAATGCACAGTTTGATATCATTTACGTAAACGCTAAATAACGAAAAAGAAATTTCTGTCACTGATTTTTTAATAAATGCCAAATGAAAATAGAAATTTATTTCAGAATTTAAAAAAATACCACCCAAAATTACATCAACCGCATAATAAACATCAATAAATTTACCAGTATTACCAAAGTCAACTAAACCAGCACACCAAAATGCAAAATTGCACCTCATTAACACAAACGCAACAAAATCGACAATGGACTTCTGTCATAGAAGTGCAAAATATTGGATAGACCAATTTCGAAAAACCCCCAAAGCTTTATCAACACTAAAATAAGCAATAGTAGGTAGCAGCAATTGTGCCAACATCACCATAAAGAACAGCAGGAAAGCTGCTATTCTAATCGGTAATATAAACGGAACAGAAATGTCAAGATGTTTCGATGACTAATTCCTTACTAACCGTCAACTGAAAACAGCGAAATAAATAATAGAATTATTTGTAAACTCAAAAAAACCCATCACATCCGCAAAATGAACATCACTCACACTGGCAATTGTAGCAAAAGCAACACAAATCAAAACACCAAAAGCCGCAAACCACAACATCAACGCAAAGGCTACAGAATAGTCGAGAGAAACACAATTTATTTTAGTAAACATCATCTGAAAATATAAAAATGTTTGATAAGTCCATTTACCAGACACTAGAAATACAATATCATCTGCAAAATAAACTTTAGCAACACTGCCAATGTTTACAACGCAACCTAAAACAGCAGCACCGGAAGCAGTATTTCACTTCACCAGCACAAACGCAACAGAATTGTCAACAGGTTTGTCACTAATTAACCTAGTATACACCAATCCAATAACCGCCAATAACTATACCAACCAAAACGAAAAGATACAGATCACTGCCAATTTTGCGTTAGATGTTACGAATTTAGTAACAAATTGGTTCAAAAATGACCAGAAGTATAGACTAAAGTCAGCAGGAACGGAACGTATAATCTCTTGTTCACATTCGTTATGTGTTTACTGCCGACTCATCAGTAGGAGCTGGTATTACGCAAAACCTAATAAATAATTATATATATATAGATATATATAAACGGTATCAAACTGTTATATATTTAATTGAATGATGTCAAGATTATGGCAAAAATTGATAATTGATAACGATTAAGTCCAGAGTGCATGAATTTGCTGGAATAACAAATGTTCTGAAGAAGTTGTAATTCTCAATTTTGTTGAACTTTAGCATACATTGAAATCAATTTGGAGATACTATGTACCGACTCGGTAACTATAGTTTTGACATTAGGTACTGACACAACAGTCATAGTGTTGGTACCATTTACAGGTTCAGTATACATATTAAATGTAGTGAGTTGGCTTTATAGATACATTGTCGAAGACTTAGCTTCACTACTGCAGGATAAGACAATCCTATAGGAGACTGTACCGTCCTATTTTCCTACATTCCTCACAAAATAAATAGTTGGTATAGGGCGCAGTACCGGCTCCTACTGATGAGTCGCTAGTAAGCGCGAAACGAATGCGCACATGAGATTATACTTCTAATTAATGAAGAGTTTGTTCTTTTTCTTCTGGTCATATTTGAACTAATTTGTTACTAGGTGCCAGCACCTAATACAAAATTGCATATATATATATATATATATATATATATATATATATATATTAGTTCTCCGCCACAAACAGTATCTTACTGGTATATATTTAATTGAATGCTGTAATGAATATCACAGAAAGTGATAAATGATATCGATCAAGGCCAGAGTGTATGGATTATCTGGAGTAAAAATTGTTCTGATGTAGTTGTATTTCTCAATTTTAACAAACTTTAGCATACGTAGAAATCCATTGGGTTGGTACCATGTACCGACTCGGAAAACATAGCGCTAGTACCACGTATTTATTTGGCAAACATTTTTGGTATCAGGTACTGACACAAAAGCCATAATGTTGGTATCATTTACAGGCACTGTATATACATTATATAAAGCGATTTGGCTTTGAGGTCGCATTGTCGAAGACTTTATAGGAAGTCATCTCTCCTACTGTAGGTTTTCACATCCGTATCTGAAATTGTAGCGTCCAATTGTCAAAAATTCCTCGTCCAAATATATAGTGGGTAGAGGACGTAATACAGGCTCATACTAATGAATCACCAATAAACATTATACGTATGTGCACATGCGATTATACTTTTTGTTCATGCCGACTCTGGTTTATACTTTTGGTTATATTTGAGCTAATATGTCATTAGGTGCGCAACACGTAATACATAATTGAATATATATATTAATTCTCCTCAACATACAGTATCTAGCACTGTCAATTGTAGCAACACCAACATAAACGTTAACAACGAAATCAGCAATTCACACCATTAACACAAATGCAACAGAATCATTAGGGTATTTTGTATATAACTTTTTATATGTCGTCAAATTTAGAGAGCACAAAAATTGACAAATTCACTTAAAATTCATCAAAAATAGCATCAACAGCGATAAAAGCTTCGGTAGAACAGCCAATGGCAGCGACGCTTCCATAAACAGCAGTACCAAACGTAGCTATTCACATCAATAGCACAATCGCAACAGAATCGTCAAGGAATCTTATGCATAACGTTTTAGCAAACATTTACTGAAAGAAAAAGAATACCTTGTATATCGTTTTGGAAAAAAGAAAAAAACTGCATGCACCGCAATAACAATATCACTAGCACTACCAACGCCATTTTAACTGGCAGAAACAATAATTGCAATTTAGGTCGTTAACAGAAATCCGTTAGAATCCTCAAGGAAATTCCGTCATCAATTTTTGAACTCAATGCCAAATGCAAAAGATAAAATCTCTCCTGTTAAACACGACCTAAAATATTATCAACTGCAATAAAAGTATCATCAGTAAGATGTAAATTACCAACGCCAACATATTCACCATAACAAAAAGAAGTAATTCACGCATAAAATATCGGCAGTAGATATATGTCACCAGGTATTCTACTGAATGTCGGCTGCATAGAGCAACAGGATTTATATTTACCTTTAGAGAGTAGACAAAAGCTGCACGAACGGTAATAGTGCCATCAACAGCACCACCAATTTTACCTACGAGATTTTAACCAGGAGGACGAAAACGCGAAGTACACGAGATTAACTAAATCGCAACCGGATCGTCAAGGAATTTTTTTCACTAACTTTTCAAAACATGTCAAAGGCGAAGCAAACAATAAGGCATAGATCAATATTAAAGACCGTCAAAAGTTACGTGATTCACAATAAACTCACTAGTACTTCCAACAGTACCAAATACTCTACAAACAACAACACCAAAGCAGAAATTAGAATCTTTAAAAAAAGCAACAGAATCATCAAGGTAATTACGCTCTGACATTTTAGTATACATAAACTTAAAAAAGCTCAATAATTGATACATCCGATTAAAAAACGAACAAAATTTTTATCACCTTCAGAATAAGCGTCAACAGCACCCTCACAGGTAGCAACACCACCAAAAACAGCAGCTCCAAAAGCGCAAATTAACTTCACTAGCAAAAACGCATTATATTTATTTTCGCTGCAACATTTTGGTAGACTCAAAGTGACAAGAGCAAAGCAAGTTAATGATCCATTTAAAAATCCACCACAAAATACGCCAATGCTGTTAAGTGTAGCAACACCACAATAAACATCAGCATCAAAAGTGCAAATTGTCTTCATTAGCAGAAACGCAATATATTTATGAAGGCAATTTCATTGTGAAATTTGGTAGACGTAAACTGTAAAAAGCAAAACAAGTAAATGATCGCGTTTACGAGCTCAATGTATTTAACCCGTCGTCGAACAACATAACAAAACTACCGCCAGTTGCAACGCACTGACGCGTTTCGACCTTCCTTGATCATCATCAGAGTATGATGGCAATCTGACTAACGAGGATCAAACCGCATTGAATATATATGGAAATCAAATTTAGATATGCGACTCTCACCTCTAGTTGTCTTGCATACATTGTACGTGACTAGAAATGTCGGCTGCACAATTTCTATGCAGTCACGAACATTAGCTGTTTTAGCTTTCGCCACACACAAATATATATAGACAACACAATTAAACAATAATTAATTGCGCTGGTGGTGGTAACAATTCTTTAAATCACGTTTGCGAGCTTTATGTAAACACAAATCCCAATGTATTTAACCAGTCGTCGAACCACATAACACTAAAGGTGAGAGCCGCACATCGAATTTTTTTTCAATATATATGAAATGCGGTTTGATCCTCGCTAGTCAGATTGCCGTCGTACTCTTATGATTATCAAGGAAGGTCGGAACGCGTCAGTGCATTGCAAGTGGTGGTTGTTTTTTATGTTGTTCGACGACTGGTTAAATACAATGAGATTGGTGTTTACATCAAGCTCGCAAACTTGATTTAAAGAATGTAGTAAATGATCCATTGCAAAATCCACCAAAAAATGCACCATCCGAAAAATGAACATAACCAGCACTCTCAATGCTTGCAACACCACGATTAACTTCGGCAAAAAAGCACCAATTAGCGTCATCTGCACAAACGCAATATATACACACACACACACACATATATATATATATATATATATATATATGTATATGTATATATTTCAAGTCATTTTGACTGTTACATTTTTGTAGACGGAAGCTGAAAAGAGCAAAGCAAGTAAATGATCCATTTCAAAATCCACCACAAAATATATCATCCAAAAAATAAGCCTCACCAGCACTCTTGACTGCTGCAACACCAACGTAAATAACATCACGAAAACCAACAATTATGTCACATGCAACATAAATCGTCAATTTACTTTTCTCTAACGTTTTAGTAGACGTTAAGTGAACGAAGAAAAATATTTCACAGATCCATCTAAAATTCACAAATGATTACACGAAGCGAAATAAAATCACAAAAAGTACTGCTAACGACGGAAGCGCCACCGTAAAGAGCATACGAAATGCAGCAATTCACATACATCTCACAAGTGCAACGATATCATGAAGGAATTATCCGAATAACATTTTAGCAACCGTAGACAGAAAATAGCATATATATTGATCTATCATTTTCAAATACCATAAAGTATTACATCAACCCCCCATAGAACCATCACTTGTATTAACAACATTATCACGATCAGCATTACCTGCAGTAGTAAGAGCAGCACTTCACACCACTAACGAAAATGCAACCAAATATTCAAGGTATTTCATCAACAAACGTTTTTAGAAATTATCATCAGGAAAAGATCAAAATAATTGATAGATCCGCTTCTAGAACCTCCAAAACGATATCACATCAATTGCGTTAATAGCAGTTACAATTCAACCAATACTAGCAGCCAAAATAGGAGATACTGCCGCTATTAAACCAAACACTGAAGAATCCTGAAGTGATCTTTTCACTAATTACTTTTCCAATTAGCTTCTGAAAAGCGAAAAACTTTTTTAATAACCCTTTTAAAAACAAGAAAAAAACTGCATGTAAAGTAATATAAATATAACCATCACTGCTTAAATAACGAACCATAGCATAGTCAGCAGTTTCAGAAGGACAGTTCACATTGATAACACCATCTCGATCGAATATTCAACATCTAATACTACTAAATTGTTGGTAAACATCAACTGGAATGATAAATACAACTGATGAATAACATTAAAAATCTCCGAAAATATTATCAAAACTATATCACCAACATTATTAACAGTGAAAAAGCCACCATAAATAACACGACCAAATGCAATATTTCACATTATCAGAATGGCTAAACTACCATCAGCCAGACGTACTGACGTCTTTCTAGCTATTATTATAATCAAGATTTCGGTCTTGATATAAACACCTGACCCATTAATTACTTACATATGTCAGTATAAACTAAGCGTTGTATACTGTAGAAAAGGCATTTCATCCAGTAGACCGGTTTCGTCCTTATTGGGAACTCATCATGTACTGGCCAGAATTGGCCGCGGACATATGTAAGTAATTAATGGGTCAGGTGTTTATATCAAGACCGCAACCTTGATTATAATAATTGTCTTTCTAGCTAGTATGACTAGCATAAGAGCTGGACGATAAACTGACAATCGGGGATCCAACAGTGATTCTTTTATAAGGTATGAAATTTCGGATTAACCTCTCTCGCCTCTAGTAGTCTCGCAAACAAATTGTAATTGACTGGAAATATCGGCTGCAAAATTTCTATGCAGTCACGAACATTAGCTTTTTGTAGCTTTTTATATATATATATATATAGGTAATACAATTAAATAGTCATTGATTGCGCGGGTGCTGGTAACAATTCTTTATTGAAGTTTACGAGCTTACAATAAACACCGATCCCGAATGTATTTAATCAGTCATGTAATCAGCATCACTAGCAGCACTAAAAGCATCACGTTTTATCATCATTATCATCACCAGAAAATCAGTATAATTGTCGAGGGATATCCGTCAATAATTATTTGCTAAATATCGACAGACAAATGCAAAAATAATAACAACAATAAAAAACCGTAGCCACCATCTACAAAAATAGCAGCAACTCACATCATCAGCGCAAAGGTGTGAGAATCTTGATGAGATCGCTCTCACCAATATTTATTACTTGGAAGTCAATCGTGAATAATATTTGTTAGGTAGATTTCAAAAAGTACAGAAAATAAAATCAACCGTTAATCCCACATTAACACGATCATTGGTTGTAGCACGAATAAGAACATCATTAATGAAAACGCAGCAGAATCGCCAAGAAAATACGCGCACTACAATGTTGAGTTTATTCATAACAGAAAAGCGCAAAATATTTGGTAGTTCGTTTACCGCAATCACCATAACCAGCTTTAATCGCAATGGCAACGTCAACAACACTAAAAACAGCGCTAACAAAATCACCAACAACTGCACGAAAACCAGCGACGTGTGTCCTTAACACTAGCCCGACATATTCGTAAAGAGATTGTTTCCACTGATTTTGTTAACTAAATTTTAACAGAGAAGTTAAAAATACTTGTTAGCACCTTTTCCGAAACAACTGCAACCATCATCGGCTGAAACTACAAAAATATCGATATCGTTAACAGAAGCAGCAGCCTCACCACAAGCAATAATAAGCCTTGTAACTCACGCCAATAACACAAAGGCAGCTGAGTCTTCATGAGATCACAGTCGCTAATATTATTTAGCAAAAATCAATAGAAAATTGCAAAATATTTCATGGCTGCTTTTAAAAAGCCACCACATGCAACATTACTCGCAATACCAATATGACCAAAACTACCAACAGTTGGAACACCGTTACCACCAAAAGCATGAAAAACATCAACTCACATAAATAACTCTAACTTACCAGAACCGTCAACAGATCACTTTAAATAATATTTTTATGCAAATTAAACAGAAAAGAACATAATATTTGATAACTCCTTTACCATGACTACCAAAAACAACATCAACCACTGTGCGAACACCGCCAAAACTACCAAAATGAGTGACTCCATTACCACGAGAAACAAGAAATCAAGCAACTCACATAAATAATACTAACACAATAGAATTGTTAAGCGATAATTCTCCCTAGTAATTTTGTGCAAATAAAACAGAAAAGAGCGTAATATTTGATAACTTCTTTTCCTAGATTGTCAAAAATCATATTAATGGAATTTCAACAGTAACATATTTTAACAATAATTGATTGCACAGATGGTGGTAACAATTCTTTTAATCAAGTTTGCGAGCTTGAAGTAAACACTAATCCAACTGTATTTAACCAGTCATCCTGGAAGATCGAAGCGCGTCAGAGCTTTGCGGCAGGCGGTAGTTTTGTTATGTTGTTCGATGACTGTTTAAATAACATATTTACCAGCAGCTCCGAAAGCAGCAACTTACATATGTAACATAAACGAAGCAGAATCTTAAAGGAATTGGTATTATTAAAATTAATAGTTATATGTTGTGAATATGTTAGTCATTGTGGTTTGCGACTTTTCCAAGATCGGTATAAATACTGCTTTTCTCTAAAAGAATATAATTGAGTTGATCACCTCACAGCGTGTGTTATTTGAGACAAGTGCTCGAAAAATGCAATTTCCATACCATTCCAATTCGAGAGTCGCTCAATCAGATATGGTGCTTCCTTTCTTTTATTCAGTGTGACTTGGTTCTGTGTAGGAACCTTGTAATTGAGTCGTAAACGTGTACACCTTATCTCCCAATTATTTAGCAAATTATACGAATTATTTCTTTGATATTTTTATCATATTTATTTTCGATCCCACTTGTCGCTCTGACATCCTAGCGACTGCTGGGTAGTTTAAGGCTAAATTTGGTCAAATTATGAGGAGAAAAGGAGTGGCGGTAATATTAAAGTAGTTGTGACATCGACATCATGCACTACACACGCAATTTTGGTCTAAATTTGATCGTGGTATTTTCAATTTTGCCAACACTACAGGTGGAAGTTTGCAACTACCTATAGCGACGTAACCCATGCAGATTTTATGGCATATGTACACCATATTCTGGTAAGAATACGATTATTATCTTCAGTCAGTGACGCGACATTGCACTATTAATGTTCTGCCGATTAAATCAATGGATCGAACGCCAGTTATATGGTCAAGTAAATTCTGCTCCTTGTGGTCGCTCTTATTTTATCCAAATATATGTACGCTGATAAAGGACAAAAATAGCAATGTCTTCAAAGCCGCCTATGCTTCAAATTTGCCAGCTTGAAGTAAACACAAATCCCATTGTATTTAACCAGTCGTCGAACAATATAACAAAACTACCGCCAGTCGCAACGCACTGACGTGTTTCGACCTTCCATGATCATCATCAAAGTACGACGGCAAACTGACTAGCGAGGATCAAACCGCATTGCATATATATGGAAGGCATAATTAGACGTGCGACTCTCACCTCTAGTTGTTTTGCATACATTGTACTTGACTAGAAATCTCGGCTGCACAATTTCTATGTAGCCACGAACATTGGCTGTTTTTAGCTTTCGCCACACACAAACACACACACACTATATATATATATATATATATATAGACAACTGATGAACAATAATTGATTACACGGGTGGTAGTGGCTGTTACAAAATCAAGTTTACGGTTTAGAAGTAGTGTCGAACAGCATGTGTGGCGACAGTTTGTTCGACGACTGGTCCAGTACCTCAAACAACCATTATATACATACATGCCTTATATAACAACCTTAACAACATGTATATATATATATACAGCGAAAACGACAAACATTTGTATTTGCATGAATTGTTGTGCGACCGACATTTCCAGTCGCGTACACAATGTATTCAAGACTAAGTGTGGTGAGCCGCAAATCTAATTTGCTTTCCATATATGCAAATGCGATTTGCTGTTGTACTCTGATGATTATGGAAGATCAACGTAATCAGTGCGTACGGTGGCGGTAGTTTGTTTTGTTGTTTAACGAATGGTCCAATACAATTGGGTTGGTGTTTACTTCAAGCTCGCAATCTTGATTTAAACAAATGACAACTTATATAATTATCAATGGCGTATTTTGTCTGAAAATGCCATATTACACGATAATTAGAAGGGAAATAATGATTGAAGAAAGATACAAAACAACTGTGAGATACTACAGTAATTTTAGAATGAGGAAATTACGGAATCGAACGAACATTTCGATAAACTATTTAAATCAAGTTCATAGACTTAAGGTAAACACCAATAACAATCTTTTAATCCGACATTCAACATAGCAAAACCAAAAGCTTTAAACTGCACTTTTATTAAGACCCGCGCAATCAAATATTGCTTAATTGAATAACTTTTACAAATAAAGTGATAGCTGCTCAAAAGATATGCTTACGAATAAGCAACTAATCAGATTTAAGTTAGTTATTTGGTTAATTAAATATTACTACTAATTCAAATTTCAATGAATCACTTTTCAAAAATGTTAAAATGTTACATAATTGAATTTAATTTCTCTTCGAAATGTGGCACCGTGTCCTAGTGTTGGGAATAGATAATTTGTATATTTGATCGAGATCGAGACCCAAGGATATCTATTTAAAGGGAACATTGACTAAAAAGGAAGAAAAGCGTTCAATACATGGTTTGGGGAGCGTAAGAAATAGTCTGAATGGATGTAACCAAATGATTTTGGGTTCATATCTCGATTGTTGCATTTTTGGCTACTACTGTTTTTGTTTCCAGTAATGAGATAATTTACAATGTTGAAATGTTATTGTCAACTTCTGTATATCAACATAAATAATCAATGTAGTAATGTCTGTTTCGCTTAGATAGGTCGATATGAGTCAAATTTTGAATTCTGACCGTATACTGTCAACACGATGTTGAAATACAAATTCACTCCGTGGCAGAATGCACATTTATTGCATAGCTTACTAGATAATCTTGGAGCTGGAACTCAACTTTTCCATTATTAAAAATACACGTACACACACACAAATACAAAATACGTACAATCTCATGACACCAATTGTACCTTAGACCACTACCATTTGTGTTTTGACGTAAAGCAAGAAAATGTGGCAATGCCTTCGCAACTACCTATCACATTTTTTTGGATTTTCAGACCACTGTGAATACTTTTGACTAAAGTGTGTAAGTTTTGCGTGACTACGTGCACAGGTCTGCAGCTGACAGGAGGAGAAAAGTTTTTGGAATATTACACTAAGATTTTTAGGTGCAAACACGCATTCACACAAAGAGACGTAACTACAACAAGCAAGTTGTGAGGAACGTTAGATTAGACTGACGCGGAATGAACGATAAATACGTATACTTAGATAGATAAAGAGAGAGAGAAGAGGAAGATAGATAAATTAATTCCTTCAGGAATTGTAAAAGTTAAATTTGAGAGATATGAAATTATTTGGAGCCTGCTTTTAATACCCAAGTAACAGTCAGAAATGAGTTTTTTTGCTATTTAAGCATGAATTCCATCATTATTTGGTAAGCAACAGAACAATTTAATGTCATGTATTGAGATTGTCTAGCAGCATTTCTGTCGATTTCAGAATAGATTTAGGCACGACCTTCGAAAAGCGAATGTTAGCAATAACATTTTTAGGTCGCCAAGTCCCCAAAGAAATATAAAATATTTTTTTGGCGGAATATTGGTTTCTAAAAACCAGTTGCCATACAAAAAATAATTCGTAAGGCTGAACTTTACATAAACTGTGGCTTTGGTATTACTTCCAGGTCTTACATATTGTCTAGTTTTACCATCAAAAACGCATAATTATATACAAAAATTAGTTCTTACGGTTATTCTCCCTATCTTTAATTATATTTTCCAATTTAACAATCATTAAATTCGCGGGTGGTGGTAATAATTCTTTAAATCAAGTTTGCGAGCTTGAAGTAAACACCAATTCCATTGTATTAAACCAGTCGTCGAACAACATAACAAAACTACCGCCAGTCGCGTTTTGCGTACGCCGGTTGTAGCTTTGCACCAACAGTTTCACAAAGATCCGATTGATCACAATTTCCTTTTTTTAAAAAGAAGCATCGAAACGTAGCCAGTAAACAAAGATGTGATAGAACCGCATTTCCATTGGCACGAATACAAACCACGAGCCCCATCGAAGACAAAACGGAAATGGAAATTGTGATCAATTGGATCTTTGTGAAACTGTCGGGTCAAAGCTACAACCCGCGTACGAAAAACGCGGCATTGGAAAATATGAAGCTGGCACTCCGCAATCAAATTTCAAAAAATACTTGAATTATATTTTTCGATATTTAACTACAGAAGATAAATGGCGCGATTAAATTAGAAATGTTTGTTAAATACATAAAATTTGAGGCTAAAATGTGTGAATGCGCGTTCCCGAATAGAACAGTGTTTGATTCCAAAACAGAACGCGTGAATTTCTTACTTGATTTAACGAATGGCTCATTGGTTGTGATAAAACGTTTCCTGGCACATTAATGATGAATGTGGTATCCTCGTTCCGAAACCGTTCTATTTATATTTTATTTTTTTGACTCACCACTGGTTTTAAACATAGAATTTGTCTCAGTAACTAAATTCAATATATTAATATGTCTAGCGCATAGAAAAACATTGTCAGTAAGTACCAAACGCACGTGTAAATGAGAGTTAACCTTTCATTCATACTGACTTTGGTCTACCATTCTGGTCCCATTTGAACTAATTTGTTACTCGTTTTACAGTACCTAACAATCAGTTCAATGAACTACTTTGATTGTTTTACAAATATTAAAAATTTGACATCACATATATTGTGTACAAGAATTGTATAATTTAGTCTTTAGCTATCATCTTAACAAAGCAGGCAAAGTGTGGTGTTTTAGGAAAATATTCTATTATTCATAAGCATTCTGAAGTGCGAAGGAAAAGCTCGATATATTTGCAGCTTGTGGAAAATCGTTGTCGTTCTATTAACATGGAGGAAGGATATAACTCATTCAGCGTAAGCGGGTCATTTGGCAATGAAGGCAGTACATCTTTAAATTAAGTTTTCGAGCTTGAGGCAAGCACCAATCCCGTTTTATTTAACCAGTCGTCCAAAAATATAGCGAAGCTAACATCAGCCACACGTACTGCTGCGTTTCGAGCTTCCATTATCATTATCAAAGTACGACGGCAAACTGATTAGCGAGGAACAAACCGCAATGTATATACATCGAAAGAAAATGAGATATTTAGCTCTTACCTTTAGTAGTCTCGCATATATTGTACCCGACTAGAAAAGTCGGCTGCACAATTTCTATGCAGTCACGAACATTAACGGTTTTTATTTTTCGCCACACACACGCATATATATATATATATATAGGTAATACAATTAAACAATCATTGATAGCGCGGGTGGTGTAAATGATTCTTTAAATCAAGTTTGTGAGCTTCAAGTAAACCTGTCGTCGAACAAAATAGTAATCAATGACTGTTTAAATGCTAGCAGTAATTTTAAAATCAAGACCTCCAGAATGATGTTTTAATTTGGTGAATCAACATCTATGCCGATATGAGTAATTGATATAAACTTGGTATTGTAGTTTGGAAAACCGAAGTTTACCTATTACACGTTGAAGCACCATGTGTTTTGTCTACTGGTGATTTATGTACACGCGGTAACGCAGAAGTTGGCCTAGTCTGGAGAATAAATGTTATCGCCGATCTTTTCCAGACGGAAATAGTCATTTTGGATGGTCAAATAATTAGAGGCAAATAGAACGTGGGCTCGCGTTACTCGAATCGATGATAATTTGTGTTTCGACCATTCATCATCACCATCGAATCAAGACGGCAAAGTGAACGTGGCGATTACTACAATCAATCAGTGATTGGAGCAGCACGAAAACGGAACTGCGAACATTCTAGTTAAATGCAATTTGAAGAAGACTACTAAAAATGCTTGCGTCACCGCTGATTTTCAATTCCTTACAGCTTGAACTACGTTAGTCAGCAAACCGTTGTGTTCGATTGTGAGCATGGAGGTCAAGGTGTGCCTGTAAGTGTGATTGTCACTAGTTTCGGTCTGCTGTACAAATGGCTAAAACTAGGATTTTTGTTTTTTCATTAATTAAACTAGATTTAAATAACGTTCTGGTGGATTTAGAGCTTAGTACCAGCTCGTAGCAATGAATTGTCTAGTTTTATAAGCAAACAAGAGCAGACTTTGGGTATCCATGAGTAAACATATGGTATAAAATGGCCATTTTTCGGATGGTCTTCTCTAGATATTGCATTATTCCAATCTGATTTTTATGACATAAAGTTAAAACAATTGTCACGAAACATTGCCAAATAAAATGAAAATTAACTAAGAAAAGTCGGCCTTAAACGATTTTATCGTCATATAAGTGACGAAATTGTACAAAATGAAAAAAATCCTATATAAATCGCATGCCTGAACAGTGTTACATGATCGGGTTTTTTTGCTGAATAGAAATCAAAAATATAAAAGCAATTTGAATGGGTATCCATAAAATCATGAGTCAGTCTAATATTTTTCGGAAAGTAATATAAATCAAACAATATAACTAACAAACTGAAGATGGAGAATCGGGCATTGCAACATTTTAAGTGAACGCGTTCTATAAAGGCATATTGTCAACTGAATACTTAGACAACATAGATAGAAGTTATTTGGAATTGGATACCATTCCATACGCACATTAAAAACCCCATGAAATGATTGCTCAAGTATATCAACTTCGTGATTTCGGATATTGAATAAAATGATCAAAATGGAGCCCAATTAAAAGCCAACACGCCTATTTTTTCAGTATAAGTTCCTCATTCGATTTTAACAAAAATCGCTCAAGTATGCGAAGAAATAATGCCTAAATAAGCATTATTGTAGAGAAGAACTGAGTAAGTATGAATAAAGGGTTTCATGGAGAAAATACGATGTTCGGAAAAATTTAAATAAACTCAATAATCTTGGTATAACACTTTGAGAAACACTAATAGATGCAAAGGTAGCAATGGTAGAATAAATACGCAATTAACTATGTAATACTTTCTGCCATTTCTAAACTGATGCCAAACTAAATGCAAGAACCCAGGCCTAGTATATATATATATATACACATATATATATGGTCATGTATCAATGCTTTTAAATGTTCGAAATTTCTATATTTATTCACTGAAATTGTGTTTCCCGTGCACGATCTTTAGTGTATAAGTTTGCAAATAAAAATCTTGTATATATACGACTGTATATTTAAGCGACGCAATTCATTCGATTGATCATGTTCAATTGGTGTTATATGGTAGCAGGGTCATGACTATGCTATATAGGCAACAAAATTTGAGACCAAATGACACATTGTGAATGCAGAATTCCCCATTTATAGTATATATATATATATATTTATATATATATATATATATATATACTCCATATATATATATATATATATATATATGGAGAAGATAAATTATTATTGTGTGTGTATGTACTAAGTTATAAAGACTAAATTTATAAGTGTCTGCGCTTAAACATATAATTAACTGCTTATAAATTATAGTTAGAGCATTCGATAACTAATCTAATACATTCACGAGACGGAAAAATAGAGATTTGTTTAAATCAAGTTTGCAAACCTGAGATAAGCATCCATCCAAATATTCAGTAGATACGCATAGAAAACCTATTCTCATTCGCACGTACTAAAGTGTTTCGACCTACCATGGTCATCATCATTGTAAAATGGCAGACTGACTAACATGGATCAAACTGAAATGCATTTATAAAATGTGGAAACCAAATACGGGCTTTCACCATTAGCAAGCTTGCATACATTGTATTTGAGGTTAAACGTCATCTGCACAACTATTTTACAATCACAAAAAACAAATTTGAGGTTAGATACTGTTTGTGGAGGATAACTAATATATATATATATATATATATATATATATATATATATATAACAACAATACTCCTCCATAAATAAAGCATTGGTTTGAAAACCACCAATGGACTTCGGAAAAACTACCGATAGCATTTTTTTGTAAGTTTTTTTAAATAGGGAATTCGTGCTCATTTCAGATTCCCAAACTTGAGGAGAACATTGGGTATTAACAAACACACAATTAACGCTTGATAGATTTAATAACAAATGGAAATGTGGCGAAACTTGAAAAGACAAAATGAATATGACTGAAGCCGACATTTCAGTCAAGCAAAATTTGCGAGACTACAATCATTGGGAGCTGTATAGTTTATTCTCCAAATGTTTACTCGTGGAGTGAGCCATTAATTGTAAATGGTGGTTGCAAAATTTACTTCAGTGTCGTGAAATATCTCTCAGTAGAGGTGATGGTAACCTGCACATTTTATCAAAATAAAAATTTTAAAATAGTTTTCAGTTTTACGGCAGGAAATTTTAATAATTCCCAATTTGCGCTTCAGTTAGATTGATCTATCCTGAAAATATTTGAATCATGCAGTATTGCATCACTTTTTTTCTTTAATATTAAAGGATCTGTATTAGGTTTAAGATCTAACGGTAAGTTCTTAAATGGAAAAATGAAAAGTAGGACAATAAATTTTCGAATGATCAGTAAAAATAGACATTCTCTTTAATCACTGGCTTAACTAAGCTTGACGCTGTCAAGTCGATTGGAGGGCCAAATAAATGTAATTGGCCTAATTAATAATGACGTCCAGAAAAGGC
>JAQBSW010007010.1:0-17500 GCA_029291075.1 Eudiplozoon nipponicum
TCCGTTTTTTGGATATGAGTCCATCCAACATTTAGGATTTGTTGTTAATGTAAAATACACCCACCCTTATCAATAAAGTGGAGATTATTTGAAAATTTTCTTTCGATGCCAATACCTTGATCTTTTCAAAACACAGTTGCTTTCTCGATATTGTGGACAATTCAATTACAAAAAAATGTTTGTTTTAATGTTTTTAGTTTATTATTCACTAAATTTTGGACATGATAAAGATCGATTTCAAAAAGTGTTTAAAATGCCCAACCAATTTTCATTTGCTTTTAAACAATGTCTAATGTGTTTGCGTTTCCCATTAACCGTTCTAATTTTGTATGTTTTGTATTCTAAATTTATAGTTATAGCATTTTTTCATGTACGAAACTATTCAATTATGGACTCCACTATTTTTTGTTAAACAAATATCTTAAATATTGCTAAGACTAATAATTTTATTATTAGTAAACAAATATTTTTTTAAAGTATTATTTATTTTTTTGAAAAATTATAATCATCATCATCACATCAACATCATCAAATTATCATCACAATATCATCATCATCAACAACAACAACATTACCATCATCATCAAAATTATTATTATTATTATTATTATTATTATTATTATTATTATTATAATTATTATCATTTTATTTTTTTTTTATTACTACAATAATTTTATTATTATTATTATTATTATTATTATTATTAATATTATTACCATTTCTATCATTATTATTATTACAAAACACAAAAATGTATTTATTAAAGTTAAAATTTGATACAAGGAATGTGATTTTATCTGATTGACTATCAAAACTCTATTTTGTAAGTTATTTATATATTATTTACGGGAAATACATCTGATGAACACATAGTATTACTTAAACTCAAAAACTACAAAAAAACACGGTAATAAATGTGATGAACACGTTATTGCATAAAAAACTATTGCGTTTAATGTTACATATATAAAGAATTAATCTTGTCAAAGGGAGCTGCCAGACCTGAAAATATACAAAAGATACGAATGTATTTCATTTAGTTCCCGATTAAATTTGAAAATTAAGAAATTTTAAGAGATAAAATATGAATAAATTTTGCTCTTATATATATATATATATGTATATATATATATATAAATATATATATATATATATATATATATATATACGAATATAGAGAAAAGAAATAGATTACAACTGAACGGAAGGTAAATCTAAAACATATGTTCGATTGTGATTTAAATTTGCGTGTATAATGTGCTGGGTATCACAATGTCTTGATTACTAGACTGTGACGTAAATTTGACCGGTTCGAGCTCCCTACGTGGCAAATTCCGTCAAATTTTTCCCAAATATCTCAATAAGGAAAAATACCGATGCGCGCGATACAGTAACTTTGACTTTTTTAGCCTATGTTTCTCATACTGACAAAATATACATAATAATATAGCACCATTAGATTACAATCAATTTTAGCTCCCTTAGTGGCATGGTTACTGATATTCAAAGATAGATCAGAAATGCCAAGTCAGAATATCAAGACTTAAGAGGGGCTAATACGTTCTACATTAAGGAATGTATAAAAAAAATATAAATTGTTCTTTGACTTATAATTTGTTTCGGCGTGCAGCAGAGTTGACGGAATTTCCCAGACTGTGAATAAATTATGTCGCGGCTATGGATCCATCCCTGACTAATTCTGGACATAACTAGGCGAGTTACCAATACTGAAGAATTTGGTCTGCTGATTGATTTAGGTTTGCTTCGTTTATTTTATTCTGACACCATATATATATATATATATATATATATATATATATATATATATATATATATATATATATATATATATAGAAAATTATGCCATTAAAATTCTATGTATCATATATATATATATATATATATATATATATATATATATATATATATATATGTCTAATTAGTAATAAAAAACACATTAATAACAAAGTGGATAAAGGCCATTTATTTCGTGAATACTAATCATCGCTTTACAATCATACATATATATATACATTTTGGGTTTTCAATTGATTATGCTAGTGGTAACAAAGCTGACTCGCTTTTACTTCTGTTTTTTCTTTTGGCTGGTTGGTAAGTGTGTATGCGTTTGTGTTTGTGTGTGTGCGTGTTTACATGTAAACGTCATTCTCTCAGTATTGCAAAGTGATGCCTGAGATCTGGTCATTATTGTTTTGATGGCTTGAGAATTAACCGTTTGTGCGCATTGTTCACTGTTACATGTACAAGTGCTATTTTTCCCAGTGTAGTTGATCGTTTCACCTCGTTGCGCAAATTCGTATTTCACATGGTCACAGCGCCAGTGTGGATTGAAGTGTTGAACGCTCATATTGTTTGGACACTTCTGTCACCGTATGCTCCTCTGTTATTTCCACTTCAGTTTGTTGCCAATCCGATTGTATGTTTGTTGATTCTAGTCGAGGGCCTGTTTGGTCTTGACAGGATACTAGTAGATTGTTGTTGAATTTTTTTATTCTTGGCCAGTCGAGTAGAATGTCATGTTGATGAAACTTTTGAATATTAAGGTCAGATGCTTGTTGTTTTATATAAAGGGTTTCATAAATAAATAATAATTTTTTATGATTTTGCTTTATGTAGAATTGTGAAATTGGTCGAATTGACAGGGTGCCCCATTGCCAATATATGATCGGATATAGCTGATTTTCCTGACGGTGCCAAGCCTTTGTAAATAAAATTCTGTGGCAAATGTTGCTGGATTCTGCTTATCAATTGCTTCTTCGTACGTCCGATATATGTGCACTATAAAGAAATTCTTCGAACTAACAAATGAACGGAAGAGGTAGAACATCCTACAGAATAAAATGGTCTCGCTTGACGTCTCATCCTTATTTACAAACATACCACTGAAGATCTTGTGTGACCGCATCAAAAATGAGTTCGTTGATTTCCCTATAGACACCAATGACGTCAAAGATCTCATATTAGCATTTACTAAAATCGTGCAATTTACGTTAGAAGGGATAACCTACCGCCAGATCAATGGTGTAGCTATGGGAAGTTGCATCGCACCCCTCCTGGCAGATGTATACATGTATAATCTGGAAAAAACAAGCCTAAAATGTATAATTGACCAGTGCGCACTCTACAAAAGGTATGTAGAGGATATCTTGTTGTTCATCTCAGAAACAGCAGACCCTTCCGAAATCCTCAAACAAGCAAATGGAGCCGATCCAGACATCAAATTCACTCTCGAGGTAGAGAAAGACGACAGTTTTCCCTTCCTTGACATCAAACTCACTCGAGAAGAAAACGGGGATTTGACACTGGCCATATATAGAAAATCCACTTTCACCGGACAATACATTCACTACAACAGTAGTGTGCCAAAATCCCACAAAAGAAACTTAGTAAACAACCTAGCAAACAGAATCAGGAAGATCTGCTCTGAACACAAGATTGAGGAAGAACTGGGCTACCTCAGGAAAATTTTGCTAATGAACAACTACCCAGAGCGTTTCATTGATGTCAACATCAGACCACGGCAGATTCGTACTAGAGAGGATACCGTCAAGCAGGTTTTCCTAAACTTACCATTTAGAGGCGACGTACCAGCCTCAATAATTGCACGGCGGCTGAATAGAATAACTAAGGAGAACTTTCCCAGTGTTAAAGTTAATATGACATTTAGTACACAGAGAATCATGAGGTTGGATGCCAAAGATGAATTGCCAATTCTCTCCAAACCACTCATAGTCTACAAATTCTCATGTATGTGCGGTAGCACATATATCGGACGTACGAAGAAGCAATTGATAAGCAGAATCCAGCAACATTTGCCACAGAAATTGATTTACAAAGGCTTGGCACCGTCAGGAAAATCAGCTATTTCCGATCATATATTGGCAACGGGGCACCCTGTCAATTCGACCAATTTCACAATTCTACATAAAGCAAAATCAGAAAAGTTATTATTTATTTATGAAGCCCTTTATATAAAACAACAAGCACCTGACCTTAATATTCAAATGTTTCATCAACATGATATTCTAATCGACTGGCCAAGAATAACAAAATTCAACAACAATCTACTAGTATCCAGTCAAGACCAAACAGGCCCTCGACTAGAATCAACAAACATACAATCGGATTGGCAACAAACTGAAGTGGAAATAACAGAGGCGCATACGGTGACAGAAGTGTCCAAACAATATGAGCGTTCAACACTGCAATCCACACTGGCGCTGTTACCATGTGCAAAATACGAATTTGCGCAACAAGGTGAAACGATCAACTACACTGGGAAAAATAGCACTCGTACATGTAACAGTGAACAATGCGCACAAATGGTTAATTCTCAAGCCATCAAAACAATAATGACCAGATCTCAGACATCACTTTGCAATACTGCGAGAATGACCTTTACATGCAAACACGCATACACACAAACACAAACGCATACACACTCACCAACTAGCCAAAACAAGAAACAGAAGTAAAAACGAGTCAGATTTGTTACCACTAGCATAATCAATTGAAAACCCAAAATGTATAAATATGTATGATTGTATAAGAGATGATTAGTATTCACGAAATAAATGGCCTTTATCCACTTTGTTATTAATGTGTTCTTTCTTCCTAATTACAAATGTATTGTGTAATATTAAAAAAGCATGTACATTATACATATATATATATATATATATATATATATATATATGTATATCATTAATCATTAAGTAGAGTGGAAGCCACACCCTTTGATTGGGTGATATGAAATATATATTTTTTAGTTATATTGATGAAATCGTGATTAAAATGTGCAAATCTAAGCTTTCGGTTTGCAACGCTTAATCATTATATTTTTATCAAGATCTTAATAAAAAAATATTCACCAATGCATTTAACTATGTTCATACAGTAATTGTATGCTGTGGAACACAAAGAATATTATTTGAAGGAAAATAATGTATACATATATATGGGCAATCGTTTGTTGCAGTCTGCCAGATTCTTATTAAATTCATTTGAAAGTAACAATATGTTTCACGATAAATTATCAATGTTTTGATTATGCAAATAATCGTCTTTAGGGAATAGTTCAGAAATAAAAAGCAGATTTAAAATTACAAATGCTAATCAATGATAATACACGCCCAAGTTTAACAAGCCCGCACTTAGTCAAATTAGATATCGCTTAAAAAAGTGAAGTTTCAAAGAAAAAAATGACGGTTCTATAGAAATGATCTAATTTAAGGAAATGAAGACATCCTAATTTTGCTTTACGAATAACAATAAACATAAATGTTGTATTGAAAATGGTCTTCCGTACATACTGTAATAAAAATGTTCATACAAGTGCCCGTAATATATATATATATATATATATATATATATATATATATATATATATATATATATAACGTTTGATGCCTTGATTGAATTTTGTGCATTAAGATAATGGACAGCTCTTAAGTTTCGCTTTCTTAAATAACGAGTAAAAAATTGCCTCCTTCGAATTTACATATTGCCCTTATCAACGATAAATGTAATTTAACATAGACAAAACTACTTAGCGTTAAAAATTAATGTCACGCAGCGCTAGATACATTGTCTTTTTACTCGGCCTCAAAATAGTTACGATATCTGAGAGAAAATTCAAATTTTGCGTATCTAAAAATGCAATATATAAAAGTTTATAAATCGATTAAATATTTAGTTATACTGACACGGTATAGCTAGTCTCCTACGTATATATATATATATATATATATATATATATATTATATATATATATATATATATATATATATATATATATATGATTACTGATTAATTTTCTGCAAATACTTTAAGTTGGTTCCAATGCGATTATTATCAGGAGAAGTTGATTTTGCCGCAGTTATGACAGATAAATTAATGTTTACATCGGTAGCACGATAAGATATGAAAGTGGTTTAAAATGTTTTTTGCCAAAGACATAAATAAGTTTAGAAATTATCAAATTAGATCTGTGTTCTAAATAAAAAAGACTATTCTATTTTTTTCAGCCCATAAAGATATTTCGCTAGCTTTTGGTGGCTGTTCTCTTCTGTTAACCTACCATTACAAGTTTTAAGTAAGAAAAACTAATATAAAATAAGTACCGAAATATTTAGTTTGGTTTTCTTATAATCTTCGTTGTTAAATAATCATGTCATTGAACGACTGGCAAAACGCAAAATATTGGTGTTATCTTAAGCTCATAAACTTGATTTAAAAACTGTTATTGGCACAGAAACAATTATTGATTATTTAATTCTGTAATGCGTATTTGTTTCACATAGTTGCAACTCATACCCTATGACGTCCAATCGGCACCTCTCATATAATTGCAGATTAGCCGCAAAATTCGGATTTCTGTTCGACATGCTTTTACCAGCTGAGGCTTTTCTGTCTATTACTTCAATTCCCAATAATTGCGCGATATGTATTTTTATAGAATTTAATTTGAAATTTTATTAATTGTTTAGTAAACAGGTGGCAAAAATTGTGGCTCAGTTTTACCTATATTTCTTGTTTTGGCTGATTGATAAGTGTAATGCGTTTGTGTCTGTGTGTGTCTGTCTACATGTAAAGGTCCTTTTCGCTGTATTGCAAAGTGATGTTTGAGATTTGGTCATTATTTTATTGTTGGCTTGAGAATTAACCATATGTTCGAATTGTTCGTTGGTACGTGTACGACTGCTATTTTTCCGAGTGTAGTAATTCGTTTAACGTTCGGCGCAAATTTGTGTTCTTCACTTGCAATAATGACCAGATCTCAGACATCACTTTGCAATAGAATGAGAAGAGACTATACATGCAAGCAGGAACACACACAGACACAAACGCATACACACATACCAATCAGCTAAAACAAGAAATAGAAAACCGAGTCATATTCGTTACCACCCACATATTATAAATATAAACCCAGAATGTATATAAATGAAAGATTGTAGAGCGAAGTTTAGTATTCTCGAAATAAATTGGCCATTATCCCTTTCTTATTAATCTGGAAATATACTGTGATATATATATATATATATATATATATATATATATGTATATATATATAATTTTAAAATAATTGGATAGCAATTAGATTTCAGATATGTTTATGAAAATGTATATTTCTTTTTGCTTTTGCTGATTTGAAAGGGCATAATATTTAAAGGCAAACGAAAATTATTTCTAATAGAACGAATAACTCCAGATAATTATGAAGTGATATTTTAATATCTGCAGATTTTTAAACACATACTATACAATAATTACAATATTTATCCAATATTTCTGTCATTTGGGGTCAGAGAGCTGCCAAATGCTTTGATACATAGGAAGCAAATACCAGTATTAGATAACCTGACGTGCTAAAACATCATATACATTTTGCCGATTACATTTATTTACATTTATTTCACTTACTTCTTTTCTGCAAATTCTATTGGCATTGCATCATAATGCTCCCTTGGCGTGTTAACATAAATTTTGGCACAATTAATTTGTAGTCTAATCAATTCAATATATTTACAAATGTCATCTAAGAGGCATCTGCGTGGTTAGATCTTGGCGAAGCATAATTTGTACAGCCGGCTTGAACATGCAAAAATCGTTTTTAATTGTCAAATTGTGCAATAAATGCAAATGTATAAGATATTTGCATGATTGTACTCCACTTATCATGCCATTTTATATTGTAAGATATCTGCAAAAATCTAACAACTCTATTTTAAGCGGTGGTAAAGTCATTAATCTTATTTTGAATCAAGCCGTACCAATATTGAGAAATCGAAAATTTTGAAAATGTGCTTTTTGGGCAAAAGGTCTTTATATTTTAAGTTTAAGAAGTGACATACTTTATTTTACAGAGACTGATGTAATTCGTTGTCAAAACGAAAGTTTCAGCTCGACAAAATTTTTTATGTTTGATAACTTTAAGCCTGCCCAAATGTCAGAAATTGACAAAGCAAATAATGAAGGCGAAATCCAATTACAATAGACGGAAGCCTATCATAGAACTTTCGACAATTATTCAAAAAAACATCTAAAATAAGTGTTGGCATAGCAGCGAAATCTAAAACTATTGATTCCGTTTAAACAAATAAATATTATATTTTATGTTTATTAAAATCTTTGCTTTTAACTGGACACGATTTTATCAGTTAATATAAAATATTTCTTTAAAATAACAATTGATGTTAAGAAAACCTTTGGCAAAGATGCAGTTCAAAATACATTATAAATGCAACCTAATAATAATATGTTAGTAGACTAAAAGAAGGAAAATAAAGCAATCATAGAATACTTTTATTTTAAACTATGTAGTATTTGCTTGCACGCGATAGAAAACTAGAAATAAGTTGCAAATTAAAACTATTTCATTATAGTATTGTCGTGCAAGTAATGTAATCCGGTGGTATTCAAATTATTATAAATTTGAGGCTGGCCGGAATTATTGGAACGTTAATAATTTTTTGGACTGATTTGTTTAGAAATAAATTGCTTAATTGGGATGGGAGTTTATATCAAGTTCGCAAACTTCATTTCAATATTTGATTTCACAGCCCGTACAATCGATGATTGCTTAATTATAGTAAGAATCAGTTCAATGCCATTACTTTAGATGGCTTGCTCTCCTTTATTCAATGGGAGATTTGGGTTGTCGAACCGGAACATTACGTTAGAAAAAGTGCTATATAGTCCTACGTGAAGGAAAGGCCAACTAAAATACGTTAAATAATATATAAAAGGCAATTGATGGTAACGTGCAACAGGGTGCCTCATTAGTTTGAATCACAAAATCTGAAGGAGACGTTTCCTAATTCTAGCCTTGTCGGTGGCAATTTCCGGACAATACTTGAAGAGTTACTAATAAATACGAAACCGGTCTACTGTATTAATTGCGTTATCTACATTAAACGATGCTTAATTTATACTGACATATGTGTATATACACGGATTGGTGTTTATACCAAGATCGCAACCTTGATTTTTATAATTATCGTCACCCGCGCAACTTTTTCATTTTTAATTATGTTTAAGTGGAACACAATTGGTGTAAACTGGTACTTAATTTTAAAAGATGTATTATTTTGTTTCTCAGTGCTGTCCTTTTCGTTTCGGATTTGACCACATTTTTCTTGTGCGGGACAATTGTTAGCACTCATAGGTCGGCAAAATCTTGAACCTTTTATCTTTTCAGATGATGTAATTTTTGGCCTCAGTTGATGGGTTCTCACTTGTCCCTTCTCCTTTAAGCCTTCAATTAGCTGATTTTCTGAAAGCGCTTTAGGATCAAGATCCGCCATTGATCTTTTACCTATATTTCGAGACGTTATTTCCAGTCTCATCTTCAGGGTTCACACAATACGCACAGGAGTAAAACACAACTTGTGGCAAATGTGGTATCCTCATTCAAGACATATATATTTATATATTTTTTTATTTTAATTGTCTTCCTAATATCCGGTCTTATACCTAGTCTCTAATACTCAAATGTATACAAAAACTTATCCCTGTCCCCCTCTGCGCACACATCTACCTATAAACATGTGTATTTTAACTATAAGCACACCTAATGGATTGACATACACGCCTATCAATGATGTCTATATTTTAATTGCTGTACCGGACGCATAGAAAGATCAACAAATTTTGAATTCTATATTGCTGTAATCCTCACCTGCCCCCCAGTTCACCTAATTTCATCCAGCTTGCAATCGGTTATATACAGAGAGATTAAAAAACTATTGAAACTCTATAGAGTATTATTCTATCATTTTGACAAGACCGAATACGGAAGTTACACTAACTAAATCGTTTTTCCGCTCAGTACACATTTATACTCAGATCCTATATGAATTAGTTTCTGTATTAAAATATCGTATATATCTATATATATAGATAAACATATAAGCAACTATGTGGGTTACTCCCACATCTTTTATAAATATCTATATATTTAAATATAACTATACCTACGTGTATACACTATATATATATCAGCAATCTTTTATATTTTAATTTTATTTTTACTTATATATTTGTACCCACATCTTATAAAATATCCATTTATACATATGTCCACACGCTATCTATGTATATATATAGATAAGCATATAAGCAACTATTACATTCAATGGACCTTAAATGTATAGAGGATTTCACTGATAAGGCTAGGAATAAAGAAATTCAAAAGGTTAAAAAGAGGCATGATAAGAAACTTGTAAACCTGGGAATCTATAGGTCTGGAAGAAATATTCCAAACGATTCATTTGTGTCGAAACGCGTAATAAACTTATCATCTATGGATCTCAAAGATAATGAAAAGAGAATACTCAACCTGGGACTGAACACAGCTGTTCCTATTGAATACATACCTAAGAATGAAATCATTACCGAGACAGTTAAAATCGCACAATTCCTCCCAGGAAAAGAGAAAACTAAATTTGAATTGGATGTTGCAAAATTAGTATTAGAACATAAGGAGGATAAATGTAAAAAGAATTATGACTTGAAAAGATTAAGATCGGAGTTGTTATCTAATAAGGTGATATGCCTTAAAGCAGATAAAGGTGGAGCAACAGTGCTAATGAACCAGAGGGATTATGAGGATAAGATGTACGTACAATTAAATAATAAAGAAGTTTACCATAAAATAAATAAGGACCCAACGGACAAATTACAAGGTGAGGTTAAAACTTTAATTAATCAAATGATCGGATCTGGGGAATTGGATTCAGTACTTGGTAAATCATTAATACAAAGAGATTCACTCTCTCCCAGAGTGTATGGTCTAGTAAAAATTCATAAAAAAGATAATCCACTTAGGTTAATTGTCAATGTCCAGAATTCCCCAACTTATAAAATGTCCAAATTTCTGTGCCATAGAATAAGAAAATACACCTATTTTCTAGATTATACATTAAAAAATACTTATCACTTTACGGATATTATTAGTAAATATAAATTATTAGAGAATGATAAACTGGCAAGCCTGGATGTGGTATCTATGTATACGAACATTCCGGTACAGGTTGCATTAGAGTGTGTCCAACGTTGCCTAACTGAATACCCTGAAATACTAGAAGGGAGTAAAATGATGTTAAGTAGTATTATGGAAATGTTAAAAATTTGTATGTCCTCTACATACTTTATATTTAGAAATGAATTCTACCTTCAAGTTAAAGGTGTTCCTATGGGACAACCATTATCAGTCCCAGTCGCTAATATTTATATGCATTATTTAGAAAAAAATCTCCTACTTAGATCTCCCCTCAAACCATGCTTATATTTAAGATTCCTAGATGATATCTTCCTAATTTGGAATCACGGGGACAATGAGTTGGAGAATTTTCTGTATTTAGCTAATCAACTGGGAGAGGTAAAATTCACATTGGAAAAAGAAAACAAAGAAGAATTATCGTTTCTAGATGTAAAATTAAAACGAATGGGTCAGACATTAGAGAAAGATATTTATAGGAAGGATACTTATTCTGGTATCCTCCTGAATTATTGCTCTAATCACCCGTTTGGGATGAAAATAGGCATTCTAAAATCTATGATAATAAGAAGTCTTAAAATAGTGGATTTAAAATATAGGGATAAAGAACTAATGAAATTGAAAGAAATATTCAGGATAAATGGTTATCCGGAAAAATTAACTGAGAAAATCATAAAGGAGACATTATTGCGATTTAAGAGAAGAATAACACAGGAGAAACGGACAGGAGATTTAGATAATCAGAATGAAGATAAGCACAGAACTCTGGTTCTACCAGACTCCAAATTAAGTAGAAAGATTAGGATATTAGCAACAAAATACAACATAAGAACAGTGTTAAGACAAACAGTTACAATAGGCAATAAGTTACCGAATCAAAAAGAAAAAATAGAACCTCTTAACACATCAGGGGTTTATGAGATACCTTGTAAAGATTGCAATCTTAGGTATATAGGTGAAACCATGCGTCCAATAAAGGTACGTAGAGGTGAACATAAGACTGCATGCAAATACAGACATAGTAATAGATCGGATCTAGCCAGACACTCAATGGAGTCAGGTCATCAAATAAACTGGGACGGCTGTAAACGGATTTCACTATGTAACCGAAATAGATTAACTAGGTTGATTAGAGAATCAATTGAAATAAAATCAGGAATGAACGTCATGAATATGACATGTGTAGAAAAATCATTAGGCCAAATATTCAATGAAGCCTTCTCTAATGGAAAGAAACGTAGATTAGAGGAATCAGAGCTAACAATAAATCTAAATAAGAGACCACAACTATGAAAGGGGAGAAAACAGAACGAATTAGAGGGAGTTAGAGGGCGGTAATATGGCTATAGTTATATATGTATATATATGATGAACATTTCAATTTATATAAGATGTGAGAGAATTTCACGTTGTTGCTTATATATTTATCTAAATATATTTAACAAATATAGGCATCTATATTTCGCAAATACATATATATGGATGATTCTAAATATTCATATAAGATGTGGGGTAAACTCACATGGTTGCTTAAATGCTTATTTAGATATTCACAATATATATGTAGAAGAATATTTAGATTTTATATATAAGGTGGGAAAAGCTCACATGGTTGCTTATGTGAATTGGGATAGGAATTATGTATATATATATATATATATATATATATATATATATATATATATATATATATATATATATGATGATGAATATATAGATATTTATAAAAGATGTGGGATGAACCCACATAGTTGCTTATATGCTTATCTATATATATACATAGATAGCGTGTGGACATATGTATAAATGGATATTTTATAAGATGTGGGTACAAATATATAAGTAAAAATAAAATTAAAATATAAAAGATTGCTGATATATATATAGTGTATACACGTAGGTATAGTTATATTTAGATATATAGATATTTATAAAAGATGTGGGAGTAACCCACATAGTTGCTTATATGTTTATCTATATATATAGATATATACGATATTTTAATAGAGAAACTAATTCATATAGGATCTGAGTATAAATGTGTACTGAGCGGAAAAACGATTTAGTTAGTGTAACTTCCGTATTCGGTCTTGTCAAAATGATAGAATAATACTCTATAGAGTTTCAATAGTTTTTTAATCTCTCTGTATATAACCGATTGCAAGCTGGATGGAATTAGGTGAACTGGGGGGCAGGTGAGGATTACAGCAATATAGAATTCAAAATTTGTTGATCTTTCTATGCGTCCGGTACAGCAATTAAAATATAGACATCATTGATAGGCGTGTATGTCAATCCATTAGGTGTGCTTATAGTTAAAATACACATGTTTATAGGTAGATGTGTACACAAAGGGGGACAGGGATAAGTTTTTGTATACATTTGAGTATTAGAGACTAGGTATGAAGACCGGATATTAGGAAGGCAATTAAAATAAAAAATATATATAAATATATCTGTCTTGAATGAGGATACCACATTTGCCACAAGTTGTGTTTTACTCCTGTGCGTATTGTGTCAACCCTGAAGATGAGACTGGAAATAACGTCTCGAAATATTGGTGAAAGATCAATGGCGGATCTTGATCCTAAAGCGCTTTCAGACAATCAGCTAATTGAAGGCTTAAAGGAGAAGGGACAAGTGAGAACCCATCAACTGAGGCCAAAAATTACATCATCTGAAAAGATAAAAGGTTCAAGATTTTGCCGACCTATGAGTGCTAACAATTGTACCGTTACTTTACTGCCGCATAGCAATAGATTTAGTATTTATGCGTGGGCTGTGATTGGGCATTAGGTCGTGGCTTGCAGTGTTGAGTTGAGACCACGTTTGTCTGACCTCTCTTCATTAACTTTTGCGTTATGAGAAACTCTTACCGCGGCCCAATGCCATCAGTATGGTTCAACACGTGAAAGGCACATAAACCATCAGACGAATGGTTATGTACAGTCGCAAATACTAGTGATTGTGAAGCTCCTATGTGCGGAACTGTTGCCTTTAGCATAACAACAATACTTCTGTCGAGAATCTGTACGAATTTGATATTGATATCCATGCGTGTAACATGGGCCGGTACCATAAGTTTCTTTTTATTAACGCTGATTAATCACAAATAGTGAACGAAGCGACAATACAGTAAAAGAGGTGACTAAATGTTGCAAAAGCGGTGCGCCTAAATGGCACAAACAATATTTGTCTATAAATTTCAATTTGACGAAACATAACAAAAAAATTTACTGTATTTGGAAAACTATATCACGTTGGTCTTAGTGGTAGAATGCGATTTAGACTGGCCAACTTTCTCCTGTTTCTTGGCTAAACGTATAGTGAATAAAAGTCGTATTGCGGACACCTACTAATGAGTCACCAGTAAGCTCGAAAGGAATGTGGTTAGTAGTAAATTCCTTTTGGTCTTGCTGACTATGTTATACCCTTCTGCTCTTATCTGAACTAATTTGTTTCTAAGGACGCAAAACTTAATACACACACACACACACACATATATATATATATATATATATATATATATATATATTTATCGGTTCGCTGCAACAAAGAATATATAAATACCAATATACCTCGAAATTTTTAATGGACTCTTTATTTTGATAAATAGTTCTTGGTATTTCTCAAAATATCCAGAAATTGAATGGCTTCATATCTGGTCTTCAGACCATCCTGCAAAGAATAGGAACAAATACGCCTTGTTTCCAATAGTCTCAACCAAACCACCACGGGGGTGCCATCAGAGAAAGGAGGATGAAAGCGATTAGTGATACTATCTTTTTAGTACTGAAACCAATTTATTGCTATCACATGCGCAGCATGAAAGTCCAGATTTCTAATCATAGATTTTCAGGTAAGAGAACACATTAGCGAAGATTAACAAATCGGCAATCATGTTTTAATGTGAAATCTTTGATGTTGCTGCTGATAATTTGTATTGGACTCCTGCCATTATCATCTTATTCGTTATATTTACAGATAAGTACACTTGAAGCTAGGAAAGCCCCATGCGACTAAATACACGTAAAAAATAGCTAATTATTTGCATTACGCATTACTCAGATGAATTTTTGCAAACCTGCGGCATATGCGTAGATGATATGGTAGAATTTTCTTTTTAATTCCTTGATGGAGATGTATTACGAAGTAAGGTATTCGTAAATATCAAATTTTTACTTAATAGTTAAGTCATTTTTCGGTTCCACATAGACACGATTGGTCAGTGTATTATACAATTTTAGCGCCGAATTATTAAATGGACCTAGTGGAGATGCTGTGTTTTACAACTTCCTTTTTTGTAAAGAAAATCTGTTTCTACCTGTTTTGTGGTGGATAGCCAATCAGAACAAGTCAGTGAGACATCGAAGAAAGTTCGCAGACCAGGTAGACGAAGTAGCCGGCAGTTTACCTCTGAAGCAGAAGACAGTGAAATGGAAATCATGGAACACAATAAGAAGAAAGCCAAAAGAAAGGTGAGGACTCGAATAGGCCACACGGAGTCAACACGAGATATTGGACAATTAACTGCTCAAAAAACTACTAAAACTTCTATGGGCTTGCGTGAAAAACGGAATATTCGTCGGAGAAAAACCGGCACAACAGATGCAGTGATCCAAATTAGTATTTGCAGTACTGATGATGAAGTAATGGATGAGGTTGAGAGTATTTCTACTTGCAAGGCTGGTCAGAAACTCGCTGGATTAATTGGTTTAACTAATGACGTTACAGTTTCCGCTGAGGATCCGTCGAAATCCTTACATCAGCAGACTGATTCGAACGCGCGTGTCCAAATGCCTGGAGGCCCTGTTGTAAATTTACGTAAGGTTTCAGCAGCTGTCGGTAGTCTGATTAATTCTGTTGACATACCCACTTGTAATATGCAGTCTGGCGTAATACCTGATGCAACAGACCAGTTAAAAAATGGAGAACAGAATGGTCAGGTCAACTGTAGAGATCCAGCTATGACTTCGGCGCAAAGGGCGAATATATCAAGGGGAAGTGGTCGGTGTGCTTCAGCTAAGAAAGATCGAAATGTCAAACCGAGTTATATGACAAGCGTAGGACAAACTAGTAATGAACTAAATTCAGGACAGAATGGATGGCTACAAGGAACGCCGGTGTTTCGACGCAATAGCATTCGAGTGAGTCTTGCCAAGCTACGGTTATTGTGGTATTAGTTCAACAAATTTTGCTCACTTATATATTTTTTGCTTGGCGACCGACAAGCTCGAGCCAGTCGTACTAGATGTATTATCATCAACGTTGTCGGTAACTTTCAAACTTAGTACGCTGCACCAGTTGATTTTGCAGCTTGCTTTTCGCATTTGCCATGATAAAATGTACAAGCTTAATTGACTTCACGCTACTTTTGTTGATCCTTAATTGATCCAGTGTTAAGGACAGGGGTTTCCCATTATATAAGCTCAAATTAGACTAAAGCCAGCTTGTATGTGGCTTCAATTACCTTTTCGGTTATTTCTTATTTTGATGTAAGATGGCATCATCACCTAGCGTTTATAATAATGTACAGTCTTTCGTAGTTTCGTACGCTGCATTAATATTTATATTAATCAGAAGTTTTTTAAACATTTTTCGCTTTTTATTTATAATGAAGCTAATTACCAATCGTGACAGCTTGGACTGTTTTTACACCACAGGCCCTCATTCACCACAACGTCGATTTCGAGGTACGTCTGTATTGTTAAAATTATTTTTTACACACATGTTTTAAGTAGTACTTAAATGTCGAATCCTTTTGCGTAGTGCTGTCCTTCTTGTTGTGGATTTGACCGCATTTTTTTTTGTGCGGGACCATTGATAGCACTCTTAGGTCTGTAAAATCTTGAATTTTGTACACTTTCAGGTGCTCTGATTATTGGTATTGATTGATGGATTCTTATTTGTGCCTTCGTTTTTAAGCCTTCCATCAGCTGATTGTCTGAAAATGACGTTGGAGCAAGATTTTGCTCTATTCTTTTATTCGTTATGTTATTCGTTAAACTTTGAAGATGTGTAAATGCAGCAAATCACGTTTTGCTATGTTATTCGACGACTTGTTAAATGCAATTGGATTAGCGTTTACTTCAAGCTCGCAAACTTGATTTAAATAATTGTTCCCACCACCCACGCAATCAATTATTGTTTAATTGTATTATCTATATATATTTAGTGAAAGCTTTAAAAGGTTAATGTTCGTGACTGCATAGAAGTTATGCAACAGACATTTCCATCATGTACAATGTATGTGAGACTACTAGAGGTAAGACCCGCATATTTAATTTTGCTTTCCATATATGTTCATTGCTTTTTGATTTTCTCCAGTCCGTTTACCGTCGTACTCTGATGATGAACATGGAAGGTCGAAACGCGTTAGTACGTGTGACTGACGGTAGTTTTGATTCTTTAAATCAAGCTTGCGAGCTTGAAGTAAACAACAATCCCATTGTATATAACCAGTCGTCGAACAACATA
>JAQBSW010007010.1:20000-44143 GCA_029291075.1 Eudiplozoon nipponicum
TACCTAGTAACAAATTGGTTCAAATAGGACCAGAATGATATACAAAATCAGTGGAAGAAAATTTATATGAAGTGTATAGTCATGTAAATTCAAAGCCAAAATCGCATTAAATGATGTGTAACATGCCTTTAAAATTTACCAACAATATTATCTTATTATAGGCTACATTTCATCGAAATGGATTAAAACTTCCAAACAGTGTTGACTAACCTTTTTCGTATTATATTGAATGGGGAGACCGTATCAATTGTTTCAATTGAGTCGACCATCATCCCTATCTTCAAAATTGACAATCGTAATTCTTGTAAAAACTATTGTAGAATAAGTTTGACTCTAGCCGTGTAGGTTATGTGCTTGGATTCTATTACGTCGTCCTAGCGCCTCGAATGAACAACATACAAGAACAAGCCGGATTCCGACGTATAACACCGTCCCACAATATACGTCTTTCTAGACCTCAAGGGTGCATTTGACTCTGTAGATCGCAGCGTTCTTTTCAATATTCTGTCGAAAAGTGATGTGCTCATTTCTGGCCGCGTTAAGGTCCACAACGAATTAACGCAAACTTTACTACCAGCATTAGAGCTCGTCAAAGCTCTCCATTATGTTTAATTGCATAATATATGCTATTATGAACAGCACTCTTCAAAACGTTCAGGATACAGGTGTTAAATTTCTACCGGGTGGTAGATTAGTTGATCCTGATTATGAAGACAATATCCTACTATTATATGATAATCGAGATTCTGCCCAAGCCACCATGATTAAGTTAGTAGACACTATTCTGTCTGTCGGTATGAAATTCGCACCATCAAAATTTAAGACAACTTAACAGTATCGATCACCACTCACTTCAACTCTGCGACTACAGATTAAAGATAGGGGCATTGTTGAAAGGTTTACATACCTTGGCAGCTCTATCAATAGCTTAGGCAATATGTATGACGAGGTATGATGTTCACCAAAACTACAGTAATTTTCTTCAATCTTCGCCATTTATGTAGAAACGGGAGTCTCACTCCGCCTTACAGGCTGTGTATACAATGCATCTCTAGGTGCAGTTCAATTACACGCTAGTGAGACTTGGTCCCTTAGAGTTGATGATTTTAGATGCTTACAAACATTCGACAAAAGTTGTGTGTGAAGCATAGTACACGTGGGTAACCAAAAACGAATAAACAACGCTGGCATACGTAGGTGTATTTTTGGATCGGCCGACAAGTGTTCCTCGTTAGAAAAACAAATATGGCTCAATTAACTACATTGGCCCACACACGCTTTGCGTATGACCCCGATTCGATTGCCCAGTAGAGAACTATTTTCTCACCCAGCGCCAAATTGGCGTAAAAAACAAAGTGAGCTGATTTTAACATGGCAGAAACAGCTGAAGTCAACTACATCAAAATTGGGTATTTTAAGACTCACTCGTTTACCAGGATGGGGTCCGAGTGTGCATTATTGTCCTTTGAAAATCCTGAGCGATATGGCATCGAGTCGAGCTCAGTGGCAATCTTGTTTCAGACTTCTAGTAGAATAATCTTCGTAACTTCTTTTTCTTAGTAAGGGGGAGTTAGCTGCGAAGCTCGGTTTTGTTTTTGACGTGATACAATGAAACCCGCAAGGAAGCTATATTGTCGATGTTGCCTTGCCTTTAAGCTGATTTAGCCATAATGGTGATGTATCGAGGTTTAGCTTATCTCACTTCTGTGAGTTATCTAGATAAATATATACATAGTCACTAGGTGCTCTCTCTCTCTTTCGTAAATCTCAATAATAATTTGAGTGCCTAAATTAGTATTTTTGTCGTTTTTTTAAAAAACATCTTGTCTTTATGCTTCGCTTTTTATGGTTATATGGCTGTGAAACATTAGTTACTATTGGTTTTTGTATGGGTGTGTATGATGAACATCTGACACTCTAGTGTATTCTTCCAGCCTTAACCTTAATGAGCACCGTCTATCAAATTTTGGTGGTTATTATGGCATTTTTAATTAAAATGGTACGATTTATGTGTTCTTATTTGAGGAAAACGAACACACGAATTTATGTGTTGGAATTGTGTGCTTAGTAACTGGGTATTTCAAATATGACCAGAAGGAAGCACCATGCCTAATAAGAAAGACTTCTTACTTCGTAAAATTGAGCTGCATTAATATTAAAAGGCGTTGTGTCTTTGAATTACAGTCAATAGTTTTTTTTAAAGCAAAACAAAATTCTATTGGAATTGAGGAGGAAAGCACATGTTGCCTATTTGTGCCGTTTATGAATGAAATGTAAATTAATATACACAGTGGAACATGTTCTGTTATGCTTCATGAATGAAATACAGTGTCGAGTGTCTGCGTAAATTTGTTACCATAAACGTCAAAAACTAAATTATACAAGTAAGTTAAATGCTGTTTGTTGCGAAGACCTAATATATATGCAAGTATGTATTAGATGTTGCGAACCTAGTAACAAATTAGTTCAGTTGTGACCAGAAGGATAAAACAAAGGCAGCATGTACGGAAAGTATAATCTCATGTACATTCGTTTCGTGCTTACTGGCGACTCATCAGTAGGAGCCGGTATTACGGCCTTTAACCACTATATATTCGGTAGAAGAATGTGGAATAATAGGACGGTACAATCTCCTAGACGAATGTGTAAACCTGTAATAGTGAAGCTAACATAATCTAAAGTCAACGACAATACGACTTCAATGCTAACTCACAATATATAATATATATACCGAGTCTGTAAAGGATACTAACACTATGGCTATTGTGTTAGTAACCGATACCAACATCATTGTACCGAAAAGGTACATGGTACTAACACTATGGTTTCCGAGTTGGAGATTGTACCGTCTTATTATTCCACATTCTTCTACCAAATATATAGTGGTTAAAGGGCGTAATACTGGCTCCTACTGATGAATCGCCAGTTAGCACGAAACGAATGTGCATGAGATTATACTTTCCGTTCATGCTGCCTTTGGTTTATCCTTCTGGTCACAACTGAACTAATTTGTTACTAGGTTCGTAACACCTAATACGTACTTGTATATAAGTAAGCGTTTAACTGACTTATATCACTGAATGGAGATACTTAGGTTTTTTTGGTGTATAAGCATAATTTTTGTGAAATCGTATGCAAATTGTGCTTTTTATGGTAGTTTTTGCTTTCCTCTCCAGGACTGTCAAGCTACTGTTAATAATTTGTTCTTAGCTTTCTATTCGTAAAACGGAAGTTTATTTTATTTCCCAACTAGGATTAACTTCAAACTCTTCTACAAGCAATGTTGACCATAGGGAAAGTGCTGTTGAAAATAACCACATTAGCTCAAACGATCCTAATGGTCAGGAACAAAGAGATTTTCAGCCGAATACAATTCCCGAAGAGCAGGAAATGGTCTCCTTCGCCGGTCAAGAACCTCATATTGGACTTCGCAGACAAAATAGTGCAGCAGCCTCGTACAAAGGAAGGAAACCAAATTTGTCTTCAAAGCGTAGGCGAATTCCCGCTATCGGAATGAACGCTGTTGAATCTGGAAATGTAAACCAGGTTAATACCAGTTGCATTGACCCAACTCAATGCCAACGCGTCTGTTCACCGAAGCAGCCTTCAGCTGATGGTCAGGCGTCAAAAGATGATCAGGAAAAGTCTTCTTCTGTCTTATCACCATCAAAAGCTAATGTTGCTTCTTCGATGCCTGCGCAGCCGGTTAGGCGAATGAGCACGCGCAGATCATGTGGTATGGTTGTTTTTTTTATAGAAACTAAGTCGATCTTTTAATCATCGAGTGATTATATTTTAATCTACTTTATTCATAAAACCTGCAAATGCATCAGCGTCAAACTTATCACATATTCAAGGGGAACTGATTGCCGGTACTCTATTAGATTTTAAAGGAATTGTTACTGCTTTCTGCGTATTCATTATTTTTAAGCTTCGCAGTGCACGAAAGTATCGTTAACTTATGTTTAGCGCAGTTACAATTTATACTCCAGTTGAGTATCGGTGTGTTCTGATGCATTCGTAATCTCGGCCGTGTTCAGTGATTCAATTTAAACTGAAAAATTCAACTTCACCTTTGTGTGTGTGTGTGTGTGTTTGTGTGAGGGAGATAGAAGGTTTTATTGTCTCTCTTCCATCCATGCATAATAGATTTGTTAAGTGGCGTCTCAGAATTGGTTGGATTTCACATATTTTGTTCTCACAAAGCTTCAATTTCCCATTGTCATCCATGTGTGTCGTTTTAAATTCAAACGATTTCACAGGTTCTACTTCACCGAACGCCACTGATTGCAGTCTGAATGAATGCCTTATTTCGGCACTTGATATCCTACGGTTAATTGATGAAGTTCAATTTGGCTTCATTGTGGCTTTATTTTTTCCCATTTTTTAGAGTACGACCATTAAATAGCTTAAATTTGTATATCCTTCAATGTTTGTGAAGCCTCTTCTCGTTTTGATAAATAAATTTAATGCCAAAAGAAGCTGCGCTTCCGGGAGATACTTCGTCACTTTTTAAGCAGCTTTTTCGTTTTTCAGATTAATTATCAATCGACGAACTTAAATTATATATATATATATATATATATATATATATATATATATATATATCTCCAAGGTCATGGATACATTTAAGCAAGTTTATGTACAAGTAAACGCGATGCATTCCAATCTGAGGCCAGAGTACACCATGCCTCACCAGATAATAAAGCGAGTTCTCAAAAAATGTTTTATCGACTACAACTGAAATTGTGAGCCAGTGTGCATTGTCGATTGAAACCTGCATTTTAGTTCCGGAACGGGTTGTGATCATGATAGAGAACAAGAGCCACCATGTAAAAAGTCAACGAGTATATCAAAACATAGAAAACAAAGTGGCATGACAGATAATACGAGGTCAAGACCCTTCCCAGGAGTTAGAATTAAACTTGACGTAGACGTCAATTGTGGCGGCGGGTGATGTGGCACGACTGATGTTTCATTATTTTATTCTTATATGTACATAACACTATTTTCAGTTTGCCAGTCTTGTTTATAGCATGACTACTGTTTTGTCATTTTATTCTTGTGTGTACAGAATACTATTTTCAGTTCATTGATGTTCGTAAGGTTAGATTATGCATACTGCTCATTTTTGTACATTAGGTCACTGGTTAATAAAACTAAACAGTCAGTGATTGCACGGGTGGTGGTAACAATTCTTTAAACCAAGTTTTCAAGCTAGAAGAAAACACCAATCCTATTGTATTTAAACGGACGAAAGCTGCACAAAGGTAATGTTCCCGACTGCCTATAAATAGTGCAGCCGACACTTCCAGTCAAGAACAATGAAAGCGAGACTACTAGAGGTGAGATCCGTATATTCAATGTTTCTTCCCATATATATGCATTGCAGTTTGATCCTCGCTAGTCAGTTTGACGTCATACTTTGATGATGATTGTTGAAGGTTGAAACGCGTCAGTACGTCTGACTGACGGTAGTTTTTCAATGTTTTTCGACAACTAGTCAAATACAATGTGATTGGTGTTTACTTCAAGCTCGCAAACTTGATTTAAGGAGTTGTTACCACCACCCGCGCAATCATTTGTTGTTTAGTTGTATTAGCTATAAATATGTGGCGAAAGCTGCAAAATCTGATATTTGTGACTGCATAGAAATTGTGCAACCGACATTTCCAGTCAAGAACAATGTATACGGGACTACTAGAGGTGAGAGCCGCATATCTAATTTTGCTTTCCGTATATATGCATTGCGGTTCCTCGCTAGTCAATTTTTCGTCGTACATTGATGATGATCGTGGTAGTTTTGCTAAGCTGGTCGACAACTGGTTAACTAAAATGTGATTTGTGTTTATTTACAACTCGCAATCTTGATTTAAAGAATAATAATAATACTGTTGATGATTATTATTATTATCATCATTATTATTATTAACAGTAGTATATTATTATATGTTATTACATATGTTATACATATAAAGCGGGATTGCTTTAAAGATTACATTCGCAGTGCTTCATCCAAAGTGAAAATATCTTTTAAATGTCAGAGAAATAATAATTATGATTATTATTATTGTTTATATTGTTATTGCTGTTATTTTTATTTTTATTACTATTATATAAACAAAATCGAGATAGATTAAAAATTAATTTGGCAGTGGATCAAGTCAGTTCATCATCACCATCATGCACAGTCATACAAAGCCATTAATAATTTATGTTCACTGCGATATAACCACAAGAAGAATACCATAATGCAAGAACATTTTTAATAACAAATATAGTAATTTAGGCGCACAAGTTATTAGTGATATTTATGAGGGGAGAAGGACCTACTTACTATGAGTATATTTACTTAGATAACACAGAAATGAGGCGAAATAAACCTCTAAGCAATACCATTATATCCAAGTTAGCTTTAAAATAAAGCAACACCATCAATACAGCTTCCTCGCGGGTTTCACAATATCACGTAATAAACATAACCACACCTCGTAGCTTACTCTGCCTAACTAAGAAAGGAAAGTTACAAAGATAGTTCTGCAAGAAATCTGCACCAAAATCGCCACTGAGCTCCACACGATATCACATCGAGCAGTTTCCAACCAAGTAATAAAATGCACATGTTGACACAATCTTAGCAGACGAGTGGATTCCATATTATCCAATTTTGATATCATGTAAAGATCTGCTTATCTTAAATACTGTTTGTTGCGGAGAACCTATATTTATCCAAATATATATTAGGTGTTGCGAACCTAGTAACAAATTAGTTCAGTTGTGACCAGAAGGATAAACCAAAGGCAGCATGAACGGAAAGTATAATCTCATGCAAATTCGTTTCGTGCTTACTGGCGACTCTTCAGTAGAAGCTGGTATTACGCCCTTAAACCAATATATATTTGGATGAAGAATGTGGGATAATAAGATGGTACAATCTCCTAGACGAATGTGTAAACCTGCAATAGTGAAGCTAACATCATATAAAGTCTACGACAATGCGACTTCAACGCTAACTGAAACTATATAATATATATATACCGCAACCTTGATTATAATAATTGTTATCACCACCCGCGCAACCAATGTTCGTTTAATTATATAAATATTCATTTCAATACCATTTCCCCATGTAATGTGGTGTCTGTTCAGTAATGACAGATTGGGCATGGTTAGTTGGAACTTTGGGTCTAAATGGATGCCATATGAGCTCCACCTAAGGGAAAAATTGACTAACCAAGTTACATTAGTTAGTATATAACTGAAAATTGTGTGTAGTGTAGTGTGCGGCAGGATAGCTCAGTGGATAGAGCACCAGATTCCGAAGCAGACGTGCCCAGGTTCGTATCCTGTCCGCGGCAAATTCTAGCCAGTACTTGATGAGTTCCCAATAAGGACGAAACCGGTCTACTGGATGAATTGCCTTTTCTACACTATACAATTCTTAGTTTATACTGACATATGTAAGTAATTAATGGGTCAGGTGTTTATATCAAGACCGCAACCTTGATTATAATAATTGTTATCACCACCCGCGCAACCAATGTTCGTTTAATTATATAAATGTTCATTTCAATACCATTTCCCCATGTAATGTGGTGTCTGTTCAGTAATGACAGATTGGGCATGGTTAGTTGGAACTTTGGGTCTAAATGGATGCCATATTAGCTCCACCTAAAGGAAAAATTGACTAACCAAGTTACATTAGTTAGTATATAACTGAAAATTGTGTGTATTGTAGTGTGCGGCAGGATAGCTCAGTGGTTAGAGCACCAGATTCCGAAGCAGTCGTGCCCAGGTTCGTATCCTGTCCGCGGCAAATTCTGGCCAGTACTTGATGAGTTCCCAATAAGGACGAAAGCGGTCTACTGGATGAATTGCCTTTCTACACTATACAATTCTTAGTTTATACTGACATATGTAAGTAATTAATGGGTCAGTTGTTTATATCAAGACCGCAACCTTGATTATAATAATTGTTATCACCACCCGCGCAACCAATGTTCGTTTAATTATATAAATGTTCATTTCCATACAATTTCCCCATGTAATGTGGTGTCTGTTCAGTAATGACAGATTGGGCATGGTTAGTTGGAACTTTGGGTCTAAATGGATGCCATATAAGCTCCACCTAAAGGAAAAATTGACTAACCAAGTACATTAGTTAGTATATAACTGAAAATTGTGTGTAGTGTAGTGTGCGGCAGGATAGCTCAGTGGTTAGAGCACCAGATTCCGAAGCAGACGTGCCCAGGTTCGTATCCTGTCCGCGGCAAATTCTGGCCAGTACTTGATGAGTTCCCAATAAGGTCGAAACCGGTCTACTGGATGAATTGCCTTTTCTACACTATACAATTCTTAGTTTATACTGACATATGTAAGTAATTAATGGGTGAGGTGTTTATATCAAGACCGCAACCTTGATTATAATAATTGTTATCACCACCCGCACAACCAATGTTCGTTTAATTATATAAATGTTCATTTCAATACCATTTCCCCATGTTATGTGGTGTCTGTTCAGTAATGACAGTTTGGGCATTGTTAGTTGGAACTTTGGGTCTAAATGGATGCCATATGAGCTCCACCTAAAGGAAAAATTGACTAACCAAGTTACATTAGTTAGTATATAACTGAAAATTGTGTGTAGTGTAGTGTGCGGCAGGATAGCTCAGTGGTTAGAGCACCCGATTCCGAAGCAGACGTGCCCAGGTTCGTATCCTGTCCGCGGCAAATTCTGGCCAGTACTTGATGAGTTCCCAATAAGGACGAAAGCGGTCTACTGGATGAATTGCCTTTTCTACACTATACAATTCTTAGTTTATACTGACATATGTAAGTAATTAATGGGTCAGGTGTTTATATCAAGACCGCAACCTTGATTATAATAATTGTTATCACCACCTGCGCAACCAATGCCCGTTTAATTATATAAATCTTCATTTTTCAACCATTTCCCCATGTAATGTGGTGTCTGTTAGTATTGACAGATTGGGAAATGGTTAGTTGGAACTTTGGGTCTAAATGGATGCCATATGAGCTCCACCTAAAGGGAAAAATTGACTAACCAAGTTACATTAGTTAGTATATAACTGAAAATTGTGTGTAGTGTAGTGTGCGGCAGGATAGCTCAGTGGCTAGAGCACCAGATTCCGAAGCAGACGTGCCCAGGTTCGTATCCTGTCCGCGGCAAATTCTGGCCAGTACTTGATGAGTTCCCAATAAGGACGAAACCGGTCTACTGGATGAATTGCCTTTTCTACACTATACAATTCTTAGTTTATACTGACATATGTAAGTAACCTTGATTATAATAATATATATACCGAGTCTGTAAAAGATACTAACACTATGGCTATTGTGTTAGTAACCGATACCAACATTATTGTACCGAAAAGGTATATGGTACTAACACTATGGTTTCCGAGTCGGTACATGGTACCAACATGATGGATATCAGTTTTTGCTATATTTCACCGAAATTTAAAATTACAACAATTTCTGAACACCTGTTACTCCATGAAATGTAAAAACTGATAGCGATCAAGGCCAGAATCTATGGATTTACTGGAGTACCAGGTCTTCAGAAATTGTTGTAATTCTCAATTTCGGTGAACTATAGCATAAATTGATATCCATCCTGTTGGTACCATGTACCGACTCAGAAACTATAGTGTTAGTACCATGTACCTTTTGGGTACAATAATTCTGGTATCGATTACTAACACAATAGCCATAGTGTTAGTATCCTTTACAGACTCGGTATATATATTATATAGTGTGAGTTACTGTTGAAGTTGCATTGTCGTAGACTTTAGATGATGTTAGCTTCACTATTGCAGGTTTACACATTCGTCTAGGAGATTGTACCGTCCTATTATTCCACATTCTTTGACCAAATATATAGTGGTTAAAGGGAGTAATACCGGCTCCTACTGATGAGTCGCCAGTAAGCACGAAACGAATATGCATTAGATTATACTTTCCGCTCATGCTGCCTTGGGTTAATCTTCTGGTCACAACTGAATTAATTTGTTACTAGGTTCGCAACACCTAATACATATCTGCTTATCTTGTTTCTTACGTCAATCTGACGTTTGATGGAACCTTATATTTGTATAACGAGGAGCACTTTTGGTCGACCAAAAAATACGTCTGCGGATCCCAGCGTTTTGTTAATCATTGTTAATAACCTACATGTGCTATGCTTTTCAACCAGCAATGGTCGAATGCCTGTGAGCATCTAAAATCACTAGCGTATGATAAACCTGCGCATACAGATGCATTGTCAATACGACCTTTAACGCTGAGTGGAGTACTCGCATTTCTCCATAAATGGGGAATGTCGGAGGAAGCTGTTATAGTTTTCGCGATTGTCACATTGCCTGAGTTATTGGTATGTCAACCTGTCAACTATATCCTGGTCTTCACTCTGTGGTCTCAGAGTTGGAGTGGATGATGGCTGATAAAATTAAGATATCTTACGTTTAGAGAGTGCAAATTCCATATCGAAAAATGGAACAACATTTGCTAATCTATTTAAGTTGGCCTGAGCAGAATCTCGATTATCGTATGATAGTACGATATCGTCTGCATATTCAGGATCAACTAATCTACCACCCGGATGAACTGTAACCTGCATCATGAAGGCGTAGAAGATAGTTGTTCATAGCATCATCTATTAAATTTTAAAAAAATGGAGAAAGCAAACAGCCTTGACGAACACCACTGCTTGTAGTAAAGTTGTGTGTTAATACATTTTGGCCCTTAACACGATCATAAGTGTTTTTATAGGGAGCGCGTATAATATTTACAAATTTGGGCACACCACTTTACGATAGCATATCGAATAGAACATTGCGATCCACCGAATCAAATTTACTCTTGAAGTCTAGAAAGACTGCTATTGTTGGACGCCAATATACAAGTCGCTTTCCATGAACTTGCCTTAAGATTAAAAATTTTATCTATTCAACTTCGTCCTGATCGGAATCCGGCATGTTCTTCTATAGAACATGATTCACGCGGAAAGCTAGAGCGGCGTAAATAATCGAAGAAAATAACCTAGATACGGCTGGTTGGAATGAGAGCTGATCACATTCCAAATAAGGGACACCGTCTCCTTATTCAATATAGTGCGAAAAAGGTTAGTCAACGCTCCCGAAATTATATCGCCATAATCCTAAAAATAAGTTCAGAAGCAAATCATCGGGGCTTGCAGTTTTGCGACGTTTAAGAGATAGGATTCCATTTTGTATTTCTAACTCTGATGGTTGTTCATGATTATAGTTCCACAATTTTGCTACATGCATGCTTTCGGGAACCGGGACTGATGCAGGTGTGCAAGCTTTTACACATGCTTAATGTAAGACGCACAAAAATATTTATGTAAGTTTGACGCTCTGTTACAAATTGTGATCTATGTAGTTTAACGTGGATTAAATTATTACACAAGTTGGTTATTCAATGTTTTAAAAAATTCTCTTTCAGCCAATAGCAATAACCATGCTTCTGCAGATGTTACCGACGACCAAAACAATGTTTTGTTGACTGCATTGGCTACGGTTTCGTTAACGGTTGATATGCGGAGAGTACCTAGTTGTTCCACTAACACTGTTGCTAACGGTGCGATCATCGACGTAATTGGGAATCCAGATAGAAAAGTTGAAAAGGTCGTTGCTGAACATGAAGTACATAGTGATGGAAAATATGCTCTGATGTCCTCTATGGAAACTCCATTACCTATCTTTGATTCTGAAGAATTGAAGGCGCTTGAGGAGGCCGCTTTGAAAAGGTTTCCGAAGCCACCTTACAAAGAAATTATACTTACTGGATTCGAAATTGAGTAAATCACAGAGTTTTTCTGCCGTTTTTTATTATACATATCATCAATAAATATTACTCATTTCGTTGAGCAACTTGTGTTTTGTTTTAATTATTTAATGGTAGTTTGCTTTCCTTTTATTTACAATTATTTTTTTTGTGCTTTAACAATTCTAACTGTCTTTAAAAATAAAGTTCGTTTATTTCCTAGGAAGATATGTCCATATAATTTAATATTGAATTAGGCGTTTACCGATTGAAATCGGATTATCCCATCCGAAATTGGGCATAAAGAGATTTGCGAGCACAAAAATATTAAGTTTACTTATATTTTTTGTTGGGAAGAACAAATATATACTAAATTGTTTATTAGGTATTCCATACCTATTAAAAAAATAGTTCAAATATGACCAGAAGGATAAAGCAAAGTCAGCATGAACGAAAAACATAACTTCATGTACACGCGTTTCGTGCTTACTGGCGAATCGCCAGTAGGGGCCGGTATTACGCTCTATATCCACTATATATTTTGTGAGGAAGTTGGGAAAATTGGACAGTAAAATCTTCTATATGAACGTGTAAACCTGCAATGGTGAAGCTAACTTCATATGGTCTTCGATAATGCAACGTCAAAACCTGTGAATGTCACCAAATCTTGTTGCCAAAATGGTACATGGTACCGAAACTATGGTTGCCGAGTCGGTACATGGTACCAACACAATGGATTCAAGGTACTATAGTTCACCAAAATTGAGATTAAAGAATTCTGAAAATGTACTCCAGTAAATCCATAACCTGGCCTTGATCATATCATTTATCACATTTCGTGGTAATCATGACATAATACAATTAAATATATAATAGTTTGTTATATATATATATATATAAATTATGTAGTAGGTAAAAAGTTATTTCAAATTATGTAGTAGGTAAAAAGTTATTTCAAACATGATCAGAAAGTTAAATTAAATTCAGCATGAACGAGATATAACCACATGTACATGGGGTTCGCGCTTACTGGCGACTCATCAGTAGGAGTCGGTACTGTGGACAGTTGTCAGCAAGCACGAAACGCGTTTGTATATGAAATTATATGTTTCATTCATGCTGACTGTTTTATCATTCTGATCTTATTTGAGCTAATTTGTTACCAGGTGCGAATCACGTGATACACAATTAAGTATTAAGTATGTTTGCTTCTGTTGATGTATTTGCGTCAGCGCTTAACGTACTCTGTCTATAGTTTATTTATATTTTGTTGCTGCATAATGCAAACCAAATAATGTGTAACATTATGCTTTGATGGATTGTTGTTTATTTACTATATATAGATCTGATTGCTTAATTTAAGGAAGGTATTTACTCAAAATTGACCGTTATAAAATGTTTTGCAAACTGATACACTCTCAATAAATTTTATACTTCAGATCACCAATTATTGCACAGTTACTGAAACATGGAATGATTGAACTAACGATTATTCATTAACGTTATCTCATATTATTATTATTATTATTATTATTATTATTATTATTATTAAAAGGGGTAACGTTTTTGACCATCATGCTACACTTTTATCAATTTTATTTCAGAATTATTATTGAGGAAATAATTTTCTACGACACATTTCGATGAATGAAGGTTGTTTTTGCGAATCTGTATGCCATTTCTAGAATACTTTTACTATTATTCAAATTAGTTGTATTTGCTTCATTGTACCATGTCTTTTATTGTCTGGCAATTTCAGAGATCAGCAAGTTCTCCACTCTCTTATTCGGTCTAGTAAGCTAAGTGAGCACTATGTTCGTTCAGATAAACGAAAGCGCACGCAAAGACATGGTGGGATCGTGGAAAACTCTCATAATGCTGGTAAAGTCGACAGTGAATGTATTGATTTGACTTCATCAACGATTAATATTAATGGAAATTCGCATAAACCTGTACCGTTGCCCAGCGGCGTAGATCGATCAAAGGCTTGGCACCTGTCAAAACATGTGTGTAGTTAAGTTTTATTACTTCTGTTGTTCTTTCAATCACGTAAATTATTTTTTTACATTTCTATCCTGACTCCATATATTTCTGCATATCTCAAAAGGATGTATTCATACGTGAGTTAGCAAAACATACATGTATACAGACATACCTATATACATGCAAAAATTTATAAATACGTACAAATAACTACATACATAAACATGCAAAAACATATATAAAAATCGTTCATTCAGAGAATCTCCGAAATGTTATATTTTGCGACTGTTTATGTGTATTGCCATTGGCTTTTCTGAAGTTCGCCTTCTTGATTCAAATAGATAAAACGATATAAAAGAATTTTTCGAGCGACGGAATTCATTAATTATCTGATCCTTGATTTGCGAAATAAGGTTGATGCGTCCACTGTCCTCATTTTTACTCCGGATATTTCAGGGTCTGGTTCCAGACTCCTTTATGGGCTCACCGCGTCATGGGAAATTATTACGCCGCGATATTTCATCTGTTATATAAATTAAGCTTATTCTTTTACTAATTCTTGAGTATTTTCCCTGATTCCATGGAGGTCACTCGTAAATATTTAAGTTAAGGGAAAAAATAATATGTCTTACGTATGAAATGAGGAATTGGCATTAATCACTTTGGTTTCACTTAGATAAACGTACCTGTGCAGTTAATTATTTTTAACAGATTACCTTAAAGTTCTAAATACACGCACACATGCATGACGTATGTTTATCCAGTGAACTCAGTATTTATTGTGAGACTACTGTAATTTCACTTTAAACTAACTAGACAGATTCAGTTAAATATAATTAATACACAATGACGTACATCTAAATGAAAGTGCAGTCAATAGGCATTAATTTGCCCTTTGCACGTGTCAGACTTTGTTTATTCGAATTATTTGAAATACTGTATTATTAGAATGATCTCAATAGGATGTGTGAGGATGAAAGATGCCAAAATCCCTTTCAATAAATTAAGGAGATTTATTAACATATGAAACAAAATAAGTGATGGTTAGACAATAAACTTTTAAATTATTTAATGAAAGAATAAGCAGTATACGGAGAGAAGTAAGCGTTCAACTCACTAAGAGTTTTAAAATTAAATGAGTAGTTATGGGTGAAATTTAGAAAGACCTTATTCTCAATAATTAATTAGCCATTAATTAAATAGTGAGCCCACTAATAAACATGATTACGCTCAAGTTACGTCAAGCTATCACATGGGCAACTGAAGCAACGGTATTTTCCAGGTTATGGGTAATCCTCTTTAAATTTATTGCGTTTACCCTGGCTACTGTTTTTTTATTAGTAGCAACACTATTTAAAAAATAATAGCCTTTAAAAAATAATGCCTTTAATAACCATTGCGCGGAATATAATAAAAAGTATTTAATGTTTACGAGGTTTATTTGAGCACCAATTTCATTTAATTTAAACACTTGCAAAAAATAGCAGGGGTACTTTCATTGACACGTTATACTGTCTTTAGACTTCCAAGGTTCATCATTATAGCATGATGATTTGTTGACGGCCGAGGATAAAACTGCAATGTTTGTGTCATGTGGGATATCAGATTTTTAAGTAGTGTAGTAATTATTTGAGGTGGCATGTTCCATTTAATAGGTCATTAACACATGCGGTTTTTTGGTTATTTGCAGTGTCACTGCTTTCATATGTTTTTTTCATGTTTGATTCAAGCAACCCATCATTATAACAGTTTACTAATGTAATTGTGTATTCGATGTTGCGCAAATGTGTAACACAGGCTGAATTACAGTTGTTTAATTTCTTCAAGTTAGCTGGATAGCTTTTGGCGGTCACCTTCTTCAGTTCACCCATCATCACAGGTTTTGTAAAAACAGACTATTGGAGCAAGAATGTTGGTTTTTTAAACTTGTGATTGTGTGTGAAGTGAAGAAGGTGACCACCAAAGGCCATGGAGTTAACTTTAAGAAACAAAACAACTGGAATTCAGCCTGTATTAGTCAAAACACAGATCAGGTAATATTGATTAATCCAATTTCCCATTTTTTAATTCTTTTAATGAGCCATATATTTTAATCTCTATTTCCGTTGATAAATGGCGAAAAAGTTGCCTTTAGAAATGTGTCGTGTAAATTTTTATTTATTTTAAAGTAAAATCTCAGTCTAAAAAGTATTTCCTAATTTTAAAAACTAAATGATTATGCTTAACGTAATGATTTCCTATTCCACGTATTTTTTGTTTATTGTTGTTTTCGATTTTACGCTAGCTCTACGTACCATCCCTCTCATATTTCGTTCAATTTAAACTTTCTATATTTAATTTATGCAACAAAAAGAAAATGTAACTTTAAAAATTTGCCGTATATCTAATATCTTTTGGTGACTAAATTCAAACACAACGCCTATATATATATATATATATATATATATATATAAATCTAGTGTGCAAACTTTATATAATTAACAATCCCACAATCTAACCATTCGCAAAACATAGCAGAACTACTGTCACGCACACTGCGACTGGTTAGATGAAATGGAATTTGTGTTTATATCAAGTTCGCGCACTCGATTAAAAGAATTATAATCAACCCTCGTGCAATCAATGGTTGTTAAATATGTGTTATATGCTTTGATATCTAGGATTTCATTTTCACACTCACCGGTATTTTACTGTCAATAATGCTATTTGCGTTCATACTTAGATTTTTAAATATTAATCAACATCAGGCCATTTTGCAAACTTTGTAAGGAGTATTAAAAACATAGCAAATGTCCAAAATAGAATACATTTTACGTGATAGACAGAATCGGATGAAAATAATTTGCGTATATTAAGCTATATATTTTAGTTATTAACGTGTTCATCTTTGAATTCCTTCTTTCAGCTGACTATTGAGAATACTCACTTGATTTGTGTAAATCCTTATCGCCGTACAAGCAATTTACTCCGCAGTCTTGCAACTGGTGCTTTCATTGTAAATAAAAATTGGCTGGAAGATTCGGCCTGCGAGGGAGAATGGAAAGATGAATTGAAATATACCGTGAGTTTTTTCTAATTAAATAAATTATATATATATATATATATATATATATATATATATATATATATATATATATAAGGAAAAGAATACATTTAATAACAGAGTGGATAATAGACATTTTATTTCGAGAATAATTAGCTTTGCTTTACAATCCTTCATTTATACACATACTGGGTGAGTGGTAACTAGTCGGATTTTCCGTTTTACGTATATTTCTTTTTTGGGTTTTTTCTAAGTGTATAAACGAATGTGTCTGTGCGCGTGTAGGGATTATTCTCAGTGTATTTCAATGTGATGTTTGAGATCTGGTCAATCTTTTATTGATTGTTTGAGTTTTGACGTGTGTTAGCTTTGTTGGCTGTTACGTGTAAGGCCTTTTCCCGTAAATGGTCTTTCGTTTTGCCTTATTCTTCAATTTGTTTTGGTAATAGCATAGTGTGTGTTGATTGCACTGTTGATTCCCGATATTGATGTGCAATTTCTGTCACTGTTAACGTTGTTATTGATGCCGTTTTCGCAGATGTTTTTTTCTTTTCCTGTTTGTTGCCAATCGGATTGAATGTTTGTTGATGCTGATCTAGTGGGTGTTCGGGCTTGCCTAGATGCTAGCAAATTGTTATTTGGTTGTACGATTCTTAGCCAATCGATTGAAGTATCTTGTTAGTGAAACGTTTGAATGGTTAGGCCGGGTGCTTTTATTTTATATAAAGGGCTTCATTGGCTTGTCTGAGGCTATCGATTGGATCTAGTGTATCTAGGATGAACAATAATATGTCATCTATATATCTTTTGTAGAGTGCGCACTGTTTTCAGGCTCGTATGTTCAAGATTGTGCATGTACACATCAGCCAGGACGGGTGTATTGCAGCTTCCCATAGCTAAACCATTGAACTAATGATAATAATTCCATTCAAATGTAAATTTTACGGTTTTGGAAATGCTAATATTGGGTCTTTAAGGTTATTGATATTTATGGGAAGATCTTAAATAACAAGGCAAAACTAAAGACGACATACAGAGGAAAGACATTTCTACACGTAACAGTAAAAAAGGCGAACGTTTAGTTAAAATCCAATCAATATAGGAATGCAAAGATCTCCAACATCAATTACAATCAGCCCAAGCACAATATAGACATAAAACAGAAAATCATATTAGTTGACACCCGTGTAATCAAATGAAAACCCAGGAAGTATATAACTGTAAGATTGTGAAGTGTAGCTGAGTATTCTCGAAATAAAACATCCATTATCTTATTTATTATTAAATGTGTTTTCTCTTCATAATAATAAATATACAGTATAATATTCGAAGGAAATGGAAATTTTATATTTATTTATTAATTGCCTTTGAACGATATTGAGCTAATTGTGAACTGATGAAGCTTCTACATTAATGTTTAGGAAGTAGACTCGAAAATTCCCCTAAGAAGAAAAACGGTTCCATATTGACTAGGGGTAACGATGGTATTTTAAACGGACATAGATTGCACGGACAGTGATAAAACTGTTTAAATCGGGTTACGATCTTGTTATGATCTCCAGTCCCAATAAATAAATACATTGGCAGTATAAAATAATCATCGTATAATGTAGAAAAGGCAATTCATCCAATAGACCGGTTTCATCCTTATTCGGAACTCTCCACGTACTCTCCAGAATTTGCTACGGATAGGGTTCGAACCTGGATATCTCTGCTTCGGAACCTGTTGCTCTAATCAGTGGGCCACCCTGCTAAATACTACGCACAATTTTCAATTTTATATGTTGGCCGGGCCAGCATAAAACAGCATTTCGTAACAGACATTGATGGCTCGTAGGATAGCTTCGGGTTAGACCTAATCATATTGTATACTTCAATCAGGAGTTATGATTCCTAAAAGTCAGGTGGCTGTAAACTAATTCAAACCGAGCAAATGCATTTTTCACATCGCTATCCAAATGTTGACCGCTATAATCGGCAATCTACTGTGCCCCAGCGTAATAACGGAGGCTCAATAGCAAGATTAACCTGAAGATCTTGGATTTTGTTCGAAAACATGTGACCCCTGAGTGGTTTGTATAAATTACCAAAGGCAACTACAGCAAGGCTAATACGTATAGGACTTACGACAGAAGCCGATCCCTTGGGTTTCACCAGAGCCCACGAAATCAAATTTGCAGCCGACAGGAAGCGGTATGTCATTAAGTAAACTCATAATGTTACGACCAAAATTGTCCATAGTGACAGTTTTGTAGGCATTCAGCCGTAAACCATTCCTCGTTGCGTAACACAGACCTCAGCAACTACATTACCCGCGGCAAAGTTCAACAAGATAGGAGCAATAGCACATTTATTTCGAAAGTCGGAGCAAATAGCAAAAGATTTTTAAAAGATCGCAACTAGTCCAAATATCATCATAATCGTCATCGTCATCAATATAACAGACAACAATACACAAGTCGTGTGTATTACTGTTGCTTCACTGCAATATATACCTAAGAATAAAAGTGGAATAAATAAGATAATAAAAAAAATGAATATTTAAAAATAAATATAAAAAATATAAATTTAGACAAAAAATTACTAAACGAGAGTGATTTCTGACGGGGAGGGTCTAGATAATATGAGCATTTTCACCTAAATAACACAGAGAAATTAGACAACCCAGACATCCACATCATCAACATACACAGCAGTACTTTAACTAATGTTTCACCACCATATAACCATAGGAAAATTAGCAAGAGTCAGGAAAATTTAAATAAAATGGATAATAAGTATGAGATTAATAATTTAGGCACACAAATTATTAAAGGAAGGAGATTTATGTAGAAGAGAATTAGTTAATATGAGCATATTTACTTAGATGATACAGAACTGAGGCGAACTAAACCTCTACATAACAACATTATAACCATGTGAGCTTTAAGGCAAGGCAACATCAGTAAACATTCCAGGGAAATGAGATAGCATAGACAAGCTCCATTTCACTGTCTTTCTCCGAAGTTATTGCATATTGGCACGACAAAGGAGGACCCGAATGAGCAGAATTTTAATGTCTTTCGTAGTATTTTAAAGAAAGCAATATCATTGCACTTTTGTAGTACCAAGATATTTCAGGTGAAAGCTGCCGTCACGACTAGTCGGATCACGCCGAGTCTCAGGTGTCGAAAAATTCTAAGGCCACGAGCAGGATTACGTGCTTTGATTGTAATTATTATTACAGATCAAAACCAATTTTGAGAAATTTTGCACAGCGTGTTGCCAACTTCTATCTATTCGTGTCATAAAGTTTGTTAATGACAGTCTATTTTACACTGTACCAATTTAAGCGTTTCGTTTACTAATAATTCCTCAATAATTAATTTGAAGTAGCAATATCGTGCAAAACTTTACATTGCATCTTTCCACCAATTGCTTTTATGCATTCATCATATTCTTAGATGAATTAAGGTAATTTACAATATTGTAAGCTGTTATTAGCATGTGGCAACGCTAAATTATATGTTTTCGTACCATAAATATTTTATGAGTTTAAATGTAACTGTCTTGTAGGTTGCTGGGCTGCCAAATCGCCGTGATCAACTTCGAGAGTTGCCAAAACTTCTAAACGGTGTTGGTCGCATTTTCGTTGGTATTAAATGCATGCCGCCAACCAATGAAATGGAAATGCTCATTCAATTTTGTGGTGGCGAGGTAAGCCTAAATCAATTATCGATATGGACGTTGTTTGTAAGCTTTTATCATCATCGATGTCGTCTTCATCAGTAGCATCATCATTATCAAAATCATCATCACTATATCAATAACCATCACCAGCAGCATCATCCTCTTTATTATTATAATAATCATCACAATCATCATCATCATCATCATCATCATCATCATCATCATCATCATAACCGAGGGCAATGCAACGGCATTGACTAATTGATACTTCATTACCATATAAGCACGAGACAAAAAATAAAAAAATATCGAAAAAAATTTAAATTGATAAAGCCAAAATAATAAGTTAGAACTAGCAAAACCTGTTAATAGATGGTGATTTATGAAGGAGACGATCTAATTCACGTGGAGATACGTAGATAGCACACAGAAATGAAACAGCGTAGACCTCGAAAGCATCATTATGGCTTTAAGGCAAGGTGACGTCGACAAATTAGCTTTCTTACAGTGTTCACTATATCACGTCATAAACAAAACCATAACTCGCAGCTAACTAGGTATTCGAGTTTAATGCATGCGCCAAATGTGACTGAACCCACGCAGATGATGGAGCCTTATTTGTTTTTCTAATGTGAAGCACTTGTTGGCCGATTCAAAAATACGTCTACGGATGTCAGCGTTGTTTATTCGTGTTTGCTTATCCGCATTTGCTATGCTCTTTAAACAGTGATGGTCGAATGCCTCTAAGCGTATTAAATTATCAACTTTAAGGGGCCAAGTCTCACTAGCATGCCATAAAACTGCACATACATAGTCTTTGGGGCAGAGTGAAACTCAAATTTCTCCATAAATGGCGATTCTCATACTCATCTCGTCAGACATATTGTCTGATTAACTACAGTGGAATCGGTATTTATCTCAAATTGAGAAACTTGATTTTAAAAATTCTTATGCAATTGCTTAAAATACCATCCTACAAAATGTCATTCTTTATTTCTTATTATCGTATTGCTGTTATTCATTTAAATTCCTTATTATGTTTAACACCATTAAGAATGATCTTAGTGAAAATTATTAACTTTCTTAAGATGACCTTTCTTTTGTTATGTAATTTTCATGTCTGGGCTTCATTTATTTTAATTTCATATTTTTATTAATATTTTTAATTTATAAACATTGTGATCAATTAGTTGTGTATTCGTTTTACTTTACCACTATTCCCTAATCACGGAGGTAATCATCTAACGCGACATTTTATGTTGTACGAGTAAAAATTTAGTCTTAAGTGCTGTCAAGTGTAAATTAACATTCCGTCACTATAGTTTCACTTAAATGAATGCGACTTATATGCACTTATATTGAGCTGAATTCTTCGCAGCTCTGTAAATAACTCAGGAAACATTTATGACAAGGTGAGTATGAGAATCGCGAAAGCTAGAGTAATTTTCTCCAACCTCCGCCACCTATGGAGAAACTAGAGCATTTCACTCTGCATTAAAGGCTGTGTTTACGATACATCTATACGCGCAGTTTTATTATACGTTAGTGAGACTTGTCTACTTAGAGTTGATGATTTTAGATGGTTACAGGCATTCGCCCATCGCTTTTGGAGTATACAGCACATTCAGGTTACCAAGAACGAATAGCCAACGCTGAAATCCGTTGACGTATTTTTGGAGCGACCAAAACGTGCTCCTAGTTAAAAAAATAAATAAGGCTCCATCAACTGCGTTGGCTCGGTTACGTTTGGCGTATGATCTCAATTTGATTACAATGTAGAGCATTGTTCATTCACCCAGCACAAGATTGGCATAAGAAACAAGGTAAGCAGATTTTGACTTGGCAGAAATAGTTAAAGTGCGCATTATATTTCTTGGTTGGACATCCTGCGCGATATGGCATCAAATCGAGCTCAGTGGCGATCTTGTTGCAGATTTCTAATAGAGTCATCTTCGTAACTTTCGTTTCTTAGTTGAGCAGAGTAAGCTGCGAGTTTTGGTTGTGTTTATGACGTGATAAAGTCAGATCGCAAGGAAGCTGTGTTTCCTATGTTGCCGTGTCTTGAAGTTAACTTGGACATATTGGTATTGTGTAGAGCTTTAGTTTGCCTCATTTCTGTGTTATCTAGGTAAATATACTCTTAGTAACTAGGTCCTCCCTCTCATAAACATCACCAATAACTTGTGTGCCTAAATTATTATATTTGTCGTTATTAAAAATTTTTCTTGTTTTCGTAAATTCTTATTGTGGTTATGTTGAAGTGAAAAATTGGTTACTAATGGCTTTGTATGGCTGTGCATGATGGTGATGATGAAGATGATGATGATAGAGTAAATGATTTATACGAGCTGCTTTACCATGTGGAATAATCGGGTTCATATTTCTGGTTTATTCATTCATATGAGCACGAGAACTTTGCGAGCCCTGTTTGCTAAATACTCATGCATGCGTGTTCACTACGTTATTATTAGTTTATCTGGTTTTAACTATTGCTGAAAATGTTGAGAAAATTTTAGAATTTGTCACCTTTAGTGTAAATTTAACTTTCAAATTTTGCTTATTAACAGGTTGCGGAAAGCATAAGTTCAGCTAGAATATCTGTGGCTTATAAAACTCCAGCGTGTGTTTCCCTAACCCCACAGTGGATTCTGGGTAAGTTAACTTTTAAACGTTAACCTGTTCGTCAAATTCGAAGCAGAATACTTATTTGCTTCTCTACTGAACAAATGTTGGATAATTTTTAACTCCCAAACCCAACTTGGTTTACCAAGAGGCATTGTATCATGTTGTACTGTAAATCCTAGTAGTCTCTTTTGTATTTTTTGTGTAGCTTCTCCTTTTTGGGCTAGATCAACTCCCATTTTAATATTTCCTTCTTTACAGATTTTCTATTTTCCGAAGAACTCCAGAGTTATTCATTTATGCAGTTTTATTTATGTAGTTTTATTCTTTTTTTGCGTGGTGCCAGCTTCATATTTTGCAATTCCGCGTTTTGTGTACGCGGGTTGTAGCTTTGCACCAACAGATTCACAAAGATCCGATTGATCACAATTTCCATGTCCGTGTCTGTTTTGTCTTCGATCGGGCTGGTTGTGTATTCGTCCCTTTTCGTCCGAAGGCCTCAACATCGTTCATGCTAACCACTGGAAATACGGTTTTATCCAATCTTTGTTTACTGGCGAAGTTTCGGAACGCAATTTCGCGTTCCATCATCAGGCCAATAGTCACATATATACATAGCACAATAATCACAATAGCAGATATAAGCAAATGTGGTAACCTCTGTTATCGTGTTTATTGTGCTGTGTATACATGTGACTATTGATCTGATGATGGAACATGAAATTGCGTTCCAAAACGTCGCCAGTAAACAAAGATCGGATAGAACCGCATTCCCGATGGTTAGTATGAACGATGTTGAAGCCTTCGGAAGAAAGGGACGAATACACACCCAGCCCGATCGAAGACAAAACAGATACGGAAATGGAAATTGTGATCAATCGGATCTTTGTGAAACTGTTGGTGCAAAGCTACAACCCGTTTACGCAAAACGCGGCATTTCAGCAAAGTATTTTTGAAAACAATTAATATGATGATCATAATAGGTCGAAACACGTCAGTGCGTTGCGGCTGGCGGTAG
>JAQBSW010007011.1:0-44142 GCA_029291075.1 Eudiplozoon nipponicum
GAAATGACATAGTGCGTGGTACAATCGTGGAAAATCCAATGGGTTCGACTTGAAGCACAGTATTAGGTAATGGTAGGAAGTGAATCTAGAAAGAACCTAAATCGTAAATTCGCTAAAGTCAAAGAGTTAAAACGTAGATTGAAATCAACTTACAGATGGCGGGGGAAGACAACTTAACGATGTCTCAACTAATTTGTGGATTAGCTTGTAAGTTCAGAATTTATTTCTCTTTATTTTACTGTGGAAAGAATTTGCGACAGCTGTATTCACAATATTATGCCCCTTCCTTGCCTAGATGTCACCCATAAATATAACTGTTTAAAAAATGCCTGACTTGTGCAAAGACGTAGCCTAGTTCAGATCAGATCTTTCTGATTCGGTTTGCTAGGTTGTTCATTATGTTTATTTTGTGAGATTTAGTCACACTAAAATTGTGATTGATGTATTGACTAGTAAAAGAAGATTTTCTATGTATTGCCAGTGGTAAATCACTGTTTTCTTCTCGAAAGTGTTGTATACGCAAGAATGGACATTTGTTGCCTTTCTCTACCTCGAGAGTGAATTTGATATCTATTTCTTGTTCAATAAAGACAGATTGGAGGGTAGCTAGTTGTAATTTAGTTTGAAATAGATGCCACATATGCTTCACCTTAAGGAAAGGCTATCCAAAAACACGAGTTATCGTACAAATGAAAATTGTGTTTAGTATGTGACAGGATGGCTCCTTGGATAAAAAGCAAATTGTAAGGTACGTGTACCACAGTTCGAGGCCCTTCCGCAGAAAATTTCTGGGTAGTGATTAAAGTGATCAATTTAAGAACGAAACTGGTCGTCTGGACGAGTTGCCTTTGCTAGAGCATACAACGCTTATTTGATACTGAAAATATAAATATTATGAGATTAGTGTTTATCTCAAGCTTGCCACTTTGATTTATATAAATTTTATATAACCTGAACAATCAATAATTACTTAATTTTATACATTTTAAATTCCGTACCATCTAATCTGATTGAGTGTGGCCTTTTCTAGAATGAGAGATTGGTGATGGCTAGTGGAACATTAATTTAAAATAGCTGTCATTTAGGTTCCGCCAGAATGAAAGGTGGAACAATAGCGTAGGTTTGTACATACAACTGTACATTTTGTGTATTGTGTACTATCAATAATCTCATACGTAGATGATAATGTGTTCCGGTTCGAGACCGAATAAAATGAGAAACTCGTCTGTTGGCAAATCGCCTTGACTGCCTTATACAACGCTTGTTTTATTATTACAAGCTTGCTAACTTGATTTAAACAAAACTACTGATCTATTGATTCAACATCCATTTTAGAGTGCTACGTTTGTCCAGATTTCGGCATTTTAATTTTCTTTAAAATGCAACTTACAAGTAGAAAACAAATAATTAATAATTTTAGCTAATTAATGGTCAATCTAAATAAACGAACATTGGTTGCGCGGGTGGTGATAACAATTATTATAATCAATGTTTCGGTCTTGATATAAACACCTGACCTATTAATTACTTACATATATCAGTAATTAATGGGTCAGGTGTTTATATCAAGACCGCAACCATGATTATAATAATGGCCAATCTCTTCAACAAACTATTAACAATTAAAGGAACATTGGTTGCGCGGGCGGCAATAACATTTACTATAATCAAGGTTGTGAACTTGATATAAACACCTGACCCATTACTTATTTACATTTTGTCAGTATAAACTAAGAATTGTCTAGTGTGGAAAAGGCAATTGATCCAATAGACCGGTTTTGTCCTTATTGTGAACTTATCGCGTAACAAGTCAAGCCTCTGTTCGCGGAAAATTCTCGCCAGTACACGATGAGTTCCCAATAAGAACGAAACCGGTCTATTGGATGGATTACCTTTTCTACACTATACAATTCATAGATTATTCTAAAAAAATGTAAGTTCTTAAAGGGTCAGGTGTTTATATCAAGTTCACAACTTTGATTATAGTAAATACTATTACTAATGTTGCCAAATTAATGATAAATAAAGCAATATGGATTATTGTTTCGAAACTGACTATTTGTTATAATTATGCGTGCAACAAGGACTGTAGAGATGGAGATTAAAATATTACATGACGCATTGTTATAATTGAACACTATAAATCGTAAAGTCCATCCCCTCCTCAACGTGGTACGACGGTGTCAACCATGTCTCGATGGCCGATCGTACATGGGCTAACGGGGCTATGGCGGTGGTGTCACCAGGGCGTGGTGGATTTCCGACCGGCAATCGGACTCCTATAAAATACCACATGAGCCCGACGACGGCACCATGACTCGGCGTGTGTTCCCCGCCACGAAAGGGTTCAACAACCACAGGATTACATGGACTCCTGGACAGTACCCCGTACTTCCGAATGGCGAATGAGCTCTCAACTGCCACCGGCAACCATAAAACTTACTGCTGCCTTGCAGACTGCGCTTGGATGTGCAAAGGCTAGAGGTGCGTCCTCGATCAAAAAGCCGAGTGGTGAGGGGACACCACTTGTACCAAATTCCCAAGAAACTCCATGAAATTGGAGCCGGCTTATCCTCCAAAAGGAGTCAGCCGCAGTAAAGTAAAGTAAAGTAATAAATCGACCAGGTGCTTTGGTAATTATGGCAACTATTACAGAGTACCATTCAAACGAAATCAATCAGCTAAGCTTGCTGACAGTTAAAAATAGAATTTTATCACATTTAGCGACATTGCTCGTAGAATAAATTAAAAAATCTTATAACGCCTTATTTGTTTTAAAAATAAATATAAAATATCGCATTAACGCTTCGGATATTAAGAAGGTTTTCATATCAATCTACACTGTCTAGAAAGCAAAAAAAAAATATTTCCGTGTACTGGCATTTCTACGGTGCTTCCAAGCCCCATGAAAAAATTAATTGGTTACGTGTCTTCTTTGATTAAAATTTCGGATTGAAACATATTTTTAAGTAATTTAATGCTGTCTGTGTTTTTATTTAAGAAAAATAAATTTTGTTCATAGTTCTAACAAATGGGTTGAAAGCACTACTGTGTCATATTAAACTTAATTTTTAAATTCATATAGGTTAATAAACATTTATTCTACAACCAATATTAATTTATGGGCTCAGGTAGTGGTAACAATTCTTTAAATCAAGTTTGCGAGCTTGAAGTACACACCAATCCCAATTGTATTTAACCAGTCGACGAGCAACATAGCAAAACTACCGCCAGCCGCAAGCACTGACGAGTTTCTGACCTTCCATGATGATCATCAGAGTACGACAGGAAACTGACTATCGAGGATCAATCCGCGTTGAATATATATATATATATATATGTATACGGAAAGAAAAATTAGATATGCGGTCTCACCACCCGTGCAATCAATTAATGTTTAATTGTATTTCCCATATATATGTGTGGCAAAAAGCTGCAAAAAGTTAATTTTCGCGTCAGTCTGTGCGACTGGCTGTTGTTGTAAATTTTCAAATCAAAATGTGTATACCCATTGCAGTCAGTACGCTTGAACGTAGGTGAGTATGCCACTGTGCTTGTATAAAAAATTATGAGAATGAATGAATATATGAATGCAAGAGTGCATGAATGTATGAATGTGTGAATGTATGAAAGTGATGACTGTATGATTATATGAACTTATGTATGTATGTATGTATGTATGTATGTATGTTGTATGTTTGTATGTATGTATGTATGTATGTATGTATGTATGTATGTATGTATGTATGTATGTATGTATGTATGTATGTATGTATGTATGTGTATATGTATGTATGTATGTATGTATGTATGTATGTATGTATGTATGTATGTATGTATGTATGTATGTATGTATGTGTGTTATGTATGTATGTATGTATGTATGTATGTATGTATGTATGTATGTATGTATGTATGTCTGATGTATATGCTTATGTATGTATGTATGTATATATATATGTATATGTTTGTGTGTTTATGTATGTTTCACATGTTGGTATGTTTGTATGCTTATGCAATAATCATATGTGTCTCTATATGAATTATAATATTGGCATTTATTTATACGTGTATTTATATGGATGAATATTTGAATGAATATATATATATATATATATATATATATTTAAAAGTATAAATATTTGTATATTTATACATATATTAATGTGTATATAATTAAGCATGACTACTAATACACATATTTTCATTTATGAATGCTTGATTTTTTTGCTTGCATTTATGCAGGGATTTACGCGCATTTGTTTATATGCATTTTGGTTGTAGATATTTTGTATGAATAAATATGTTTAATTATATAAATCTCTTTGATTTTATATATCTAGATGTCTGTTATACATGTATTCGTGGATGTATGTATACATGTATGGGTATATCTAATTATATGCGTATGCATTTTTTATTTAGTGGGTATATAAATAAAATTTGGATTGAATTTAAATATAATATTAATATTAATATTTGTGTTTTTTATTTTTGTTGAAATTTTTGGATTTTTGTATCTTTTGTATATATATATATATATATATATATATATATATATATATATATATATATACCTATATATATATTCTGTCTTACCCTATTAATATTGTAGTATGTATGTTCACTTGCATTTATGTTTGAATATATAATTTTTATTTGTATGAGTTATCGTTGTATGTGTATGTGTGTATAAATATCATTTCCTATAATTATAACTTTTTGTTAAAATGTTTAAATGAAGTTTCCGAGCCTTATTTAAACACCAATCCCATCATATTTAACTAGTTGCACTGCAGTGAAAATGGTTTCATCTTTCATATTCGCAAGCTTGGTTGAGATAATTGCTATCACCAGCCGCGCAATCAATGATTGTTGTGCGTATTTCAATGGCTAAAATACATGAAATTTGTGCATTATAAAATAATTATCTGCATAATGTTTTAGCCAATTTTACTATAGAATAGTATCGATTATTATGTAGAACACAATTATGAAAAATATTTTGTCGATAATTTCGGTAAATAGTTCTGGAAACTGTCGATTTCTCTCCAATATATGTATCGGAATTTCGATGTTATTTGTGTTGTATTATCTTTATTGCCTTGCCTGGCGAGGCCATGCGTGAAGCAATAAAACTCAGTCGACATGAAATGTCTGCCAACTTTTGCCTAGCCTCCTTCCCCTATTACCGACACACTGGCCCCCACAGCTTGGCAAAAAATCAACTAACCATTAAATTTACTCATATTCCGCGTCAACATGGGCAGAAACGTGTAACAGTTGTTTATGTGACAGTGTGTGCTCAAACAATTAAGCAGAGTATATGAGATGCACAATAAATTGATGCCGATTCATTGGACTGTCGTTCGCCTGATTTTATGGTTTTTTTTAAACTCAGTTGTGCGCACCTTTATTTGGTAATAATTTCAGAATAGCCTTATTGTTCGCCAAACTCTTCCAATAATAAGTTAATATTTCACGCTGTCTCGCATTGATTACACTACGTGTAGGTAATGCCCATAAAATATATTAGTCAGATGTTCTATCGGTCAACAAATCGTGTAATGACTTTTTTTTGAAACAAGTTTGCAAACACGATATAAACACCAATCCTATTAAGCAAAGATTATTTTTTTGAAAATTGATTGCCGAGTGCCAGCTTCATATGTTCCAATGCCGCGTTTTGTGTACGCGGGTAGTAGCTTTGCACGGATAGTTTCACAAAGATCCGATTGATCACAATTTCCAATTTCGTTTTGTCTTCGAAACGCTTCAATTTCAATTTAGAATTTACCGCGGAGAGGGCGTGAACATGGCACATCTGCCTCTAATCGCAGAGCCAGCCTGCCTCACAAAAGCAAATCATCTAGCAGACTGGTTTCGTCATTATTGGAAGCTCTTTACGTACTGTCCGGAATTTTTGTGGACGGGTCTCGGACATGGGCACGTCTGCTTCGGAATCTGTGACTTTAACCACTGAGCCCCCTGCCTCACGCTACAAATAATTTTCAGTTATACACTAGCTCATGTTTTGGTTAGTCTTTCCTTCATGTGGACCCAATATGGCACCACTTTAGACCTATAATTACAAGACGCCACTTCAAATCTCTCTATATAGAACATGCACCACATGAACTTGTGAAGTGGTATTCAATTAACCATATACATGGTTAAACATACATTGATTGCGCAGGTGGTGTTAATTATTTAAAGAAAATTTGCGAACATTAAGTAAACACAAATCCCATTAAGTACACATTGGTTAGTATCATTTAATCATCGTATAGTGGATAAGAGGCAATTCATCCAGTTAACCGGTTTCGTCTTTGTTGGGGAACTTCACGTTCTGTCCAGATATCTCCGCGGACAGGGCTCGAACCTGGGCACGTCTGATTCAGTGATTGTAATACAAACCACTGAGGCACCCTACCGCCATCAAACGCTACGGAATAGAACAACTGGAATTCAACTTGTGTCTAACACAACACAGATAAGGTAAACTTTATAAATCCAGTTTCGCATTATTATTATTATTATTCTTTTAAGCAATAATGGTTGAATTACCTTTTCTGAATTTTATATCAAGATCGCAAACTTGATTTAAATAATTTTTGGCATCACCCACAAAATCAATACTCGTTTAATTATGCATCTTTCAATTTAAGCTGAAATGTGGGCGATATTTCCTCATTCAATTGAATCGAATAAATTATATTCGAACAATACATTAACTAATTGATATCAATCATGTATGCATTAACACAAAGAGCTGCCAGAAGAAAATACAACAAAAGTATATTCGTCTTTTTTATTAGCTTGATTTTAAGAAACGACAAGATGATTCTTGCAAATACAACGGTCAAGTGCGCAGAAACACATGCTCATTCTTTATCAAAATTGGTGCGCCTGATACAAAAATGATAATTCAACGTACTTGATTCATTGCAAATATTTCAGCAATAGACGAAAAGTGGAATCATTCACACTTGGATTGATAAGCTACAAATCTCTAAAACCAGCGGTTATATCCCAGTATCCAGCAAAACAGGACTATCCGTCGGATATTTATAATCAGATATTCCAACGTACTGGCGACTGAGTGAAATGGATGTAGTCTCTCAAACATTATTTCTTTTTCTTTACTTTATAGACTACGCGCGCGGTTCGAAATGGCTCCAATTTTGTCGCATTCTGATATTGAAAAAATTGTTATGGATCTCCAGAACTCAGTGAAGGTATTGAAAGAAGACAACAACTATTTAAAAAATGAAGTGTCTATATTGAAGAATGAGGCTGTTGTGAATGCGATGAAATTGGAACAGGCAGTTAAAAATAATGAGACTTTAAGCGTGCGTATAGTTGAACTGAATGAAGCGTTAAACATTAAATTAGACAAAATACAAATTGATGTTCAGCCTTGGATTGAATTGGCTGCTATAACAGTGGAAAGTGATACGCCTGTTAAAAATAAATCATCTGGCGAAGAAATATTGAATATATTGGCGAACGAAGTATCAGCGCGAAACAGCAAGCAAGATCAACTAGTATTATTTAATCTTGCTGAAAATGCTGAGGTTAATGATGTCCAGAAATTAAATGCGTTAATAAAAGAAGAGACGCATGCGGATATTGCAAAATGCTTTAGGGTGGGTAAACGATCGGATCGTCCAAGGCCAGTTATTGTAAAATTATCAAAACGCCCAACAAATATGCAAATTGAGTCCATCAACAAAAAGAAAGATGAGAGTCTGAGTTTTCGCAGCATTTTTATTGGTCGGGACAAAACGTTTCTCCAACGAAAGTTGGCTAAAGCAAAAAAGTTAATAAACAACCAGGAACGGAAGCTGCTAACCCCTGATCAAGCAACCTCTGAGACCGCAACATCAAAAAACGATGTATCATTAATAAATGTGGTGGACAGCGGGGGGAGAGGAAGAACGGCCTCAAAACCTGGGAAACGCATAATAAAGAAGCCAACAAAGCTGAATCAGTAAAAGTTGATTATTGTTTAGATAAGTCGTGTTCCACATTTACCTTATTTTATGCTAACTTTCGAAGTGTTAGGAACAAAAACTTTTTGCTTTGTAATTTTATAATAAGTAATGATTTTGATTTTATAATTTTATCTGAAACCTGGCTTAATAATGACATAGAAAACCATGAATTTGATATTCCTCACTATTCTTTATTTAGAAAAGACAGATCGCTGGATAAAAGAGGTGGAGGAGTACTCATTTATAGTAAATCTGTATTTAAGGCGAAAATTCTACATACTAGTGATGATAATGCTATCATTGATTTCTTATCTATACAATTTGATAATCTGATCTTAACAGCGGTTTATAGACCGCCGTATGCTACTTTATTTGATGATCAAACATTTACCAATTCTTTTTAATCTATCTTTGACTGCCATGGCTATAATGTAGTGGTAGGTGACTTTAATAAGTTACTGGACTGTGAAATAACCAATTTTTTTTCTAACCATGATCTCAAGCAGATTATAAATGAATCAACTACAGGTTCGCAATGCTTAGATCATGTATACTTAGAAACTGAAATGGTGAAATCGTACAGTTATGATGTTGTTAATTATTTCAAAGAATTGGATTACAAACAAATTATTGTACAATGGAACACCTTGAGTAGCAAAACAAAGAAAGTAAATTTTGAAAATGCACACGTGCACTGTTCCAGAATCAACTGGAATCTATTTACAGAATTAAGCTTACTGATTGATTACGGAAGTTTTTATTTCTTGAACACTGACGAGTTTGTTTCTTCTGTTTCATCGTTATTATCTATTTTATTTCAGGCATCTACGTTTACGGACATTATACCGAAACGAATTAATAGGAAATTGTGTAAACTAAGAATTAAACGAGATAATATAATAAAGTGTAGTCTTATTAATAGTATTAAACAAATGAGGTTAGATCTCATTGATAACGAAATTAATTCATCACTGCTGATAATTCGGCAAAGATCAGAACGAATTATTTTGGCCAAAATGAAGAGTAATCCTAGACTAGGATACAAACTCCTCACAGATTATAGTAAATATAAGGAAAAGTTAAAGCTTATATTACCTGTGGATAAAACTGAGCACGAATTTCTCTGTGAATTGGATGATGTTTTTGGCAATTTGATATGCAATCCACAGAATGAAAGAAATATTATGGAAATACCTGATCCTTTAGGAGACCAGGAATCAGGACTTGTTATTGATAGTGATGAATTGATAAAATTGATGTTAAAAATCAAATCAAAAAAACAAAAAGATCATCTTGGTATTTCGATTGATAATCTGATTCAATTACCCTTAACATTTAGGAATGTGCTCTGCAACTTTATAAATAGAATTTTGAAGAATGGGAAATTACCAATCGATATATTAACGATAGTAGCAAAGCCGTTGCCAAAAGTTAGTAAGCCAACGTGCGCCAGTGATTATAGATTAATCTCTATTATCCCTTCGTTTTTGAAGATAATAGAACGATTGATACTAGATCATTTAGAACGTATGTTACCGGCTGATTTTGACCTATGTCAACATGGCTTTACGAAAGGTAGATCGACAACTACTAATATGCTTTACATGTGGAAACATGTAATCACATTAGACGAGAATAAGTTAGATGCATTAATTGTATTTATAGATATCTCAAAAGCCTTTGACTCTGTATATTTTGATGCTATTTTGAATGCGATTAGTTTGTTGAATATTGATCCGAATATTTTTAGATTACTTAAATACTATCTATATAATCGACGAATGAGTATTCAAGTAAACGATTTGATATCAAAATCGAAACGAGTAACGAGTGGAGTTCTACAGGGATAAAGCTTGGGGCCAATTTTATTTAAAATTGTATTTGCAAATTTGGAAACTAAGATCCTTAACGGTCGAGTTTGCAAATTCGCTGATGATTTAAAAATAATCTTCCCAATTGATCCAAAGAATGTCGAATTCTCCAAAAATAATGTGACATTAGATTTGTATGATTTGAGTAAATATTTGATCACACTAGGGCTGAGAATAAACAATAAAAAGACGAAAGCTTTAAAAATAGGGAACAGAACAAACTTTAATTATGTTTATTTTCATGATGCTGTTATTAATGATGTGTTTGAGATTAAACTTATGCAAGAAATTAAGGATTTAGGCATAACTATTCAATGTACAGCTTCTGCTGAGAGACATATTGAAAGTATAGTAGGCAGTGCCAAGAAAAGATGGGCACTAATAAATCGAAATATCTTATCAAATGATATAAAACTTCAAATGTATATAATATGGATTAGACCGGTACTAGAATATGCTGTCGCTACTTGGAATCCATTAAAAAAGGGTTTGTCTAATAAGATAGAAGCTGTACAAAGAAAGGTTGTGAAACATATTAGTCCTATTTCTTGCACTATATACGCCTCTAGATTACAGTTTGTGTCATTGCAATCACTGTGGTTTCGGAGGATGTGTTATTGTATAAAAGTTTTCCATTTGAACCAGTGGACTGGTGCCTATATGACTCCGATAAGAAAGAGTCATGAAGTTGGAACTAGATCTGGACATTTGGCAATATCTCCTCCTTTGGTGAAGAATGTAGCGAGCAAGTTATTCTCTTTCTCGAAAATCTACAAAATTTATAACCTATTACCCAAGAGGCTTAGAGAAATGCCTCCATCTAAGATGTCTTTTAAAACTTTATCTACTGAACTTGAAAAAGTCTGCATTCCTGCTGATATTTTTTATTTTTTTGATTATGATAATACTTTCTCATGGTTGAATAAAAGACAAGGAAAATTATTATCGGAAACAGATTTTCTTGAGATTTTATTTCCAAGTTTTGTATTATTATAATTGAAATGTTATGCAATATTTCTTCATAATTAGTTAACATTACATACAATCAATTGCTAGTCATGGTTCTCAATTTTTGCATAATGTTACACTCGAATTATACATTAATTGTTCCTAATTTGATGATGTATATATTATTCTTTTCAGTCGAACTTTCTGATATTGATATATTGTATTGTACAACTAGTGAGATATACCTATCTACATGATATTAATTGCACATTTATTGTGATGTGATAATTTTTTTTTATATATTGTACAATTTCCAATTTTATTATTTGATGGAATATGTGTGGTTTGAATCCAAATAAAGATATTCTATTCTAAAAAAAAGTGTGCAAGCATTGGCTTGAATTCTGATGACAGTCGGAACAAATTTGTCGATTCGTATGAAGACACCGGCATATTCCTTTCTGTTACCTCTTGATCGCGGTCGCAATTGTTGTTTTCACGTGTATTGTCGGTCGTTTATACGGATTCTATCAGAATTTATAAATAATGTATCATCCAGCCTAAACTTAATTTTACATAATTCTGCAGTCAAGTTTTTCATTTTCGCAGTCAATCATCTAATTAAAGTTTCCAACTCGTCAGTAGCCATTGGTTATCTTCACACACATGCTATATTTTTAATCAGTTATATATATGATTTTGCTTGTATACAGAGAATCGATTTAGTAAGACAAAAATATAAATATTTATTTTATATTCACTTCTGCGGTTCGAAGGTTGCTTCCAATATTGTGCTGGCTGCTACAACATAATACGTCCGCTTCTGCTAGGACTTTCTGTTGAATTCATGCAAGTTCTAGGTAAGACCCTTGGTGCATTCTCGGCCACAAAGGTCGCTATAGCTACAGTAAATCCAGAAAATAAAAGATCCACGGTTAAAATGCGAATTCAATCGTTCACGAGGGAGACCGATATAAATTCAAGAAAATAATAATCAAGCTCGAAAATTTGATTTAAATTATTATCATCGCCCGCGCGATCTGTGATTGTTTAAATGTCTGTGGCTAGATCTGCAAAAATTTAATGTTCGTGACTGAATCGAAATTTGCAGCCGGAATTTCCAGTCAAGTACAATGTATGCGAGACTACTAGAAGTGAGTGCCGCATATCTAATTTTGTGTTAAGTATATATGTATTACAGTTTCGTCACCGCTAGTCAATTTGCCGTTGTGCTTTTATGATGACCATGAAAGGTCCATACTCGTCAGTAAGTGTGACAGAAATTTTTTGCCATGTTGAGCATCTAGGTTATATACAGTTGTTTTGATGCTTATACCAAGCTCAGAAACTTGAATTAAATAGTCCTTATCAGAATTCGAGCCATCAATGATTGTTTACTTGTATTATTAATATAGCTAATTCTATGGATTGGCGAGATAATCAGTGCACGATATAAATTTGTATATGTGAATAATAAACAGCATTAGTTCCTGGATAAGGATTTAAATAAAAGCGATTCTGGACTGCAGTTATACGTTAATAATGATTAGTATACTAATATTTCATGAAGTTATAATGTGTTGTACCCTAAATTGATAAATGATAACTGGGCGATGGTTTACAGATTGCATTTTTCGGGTGGTTATTTCATCTGTGAGCTCGTTCTTAATAGTAATTAATGCTGCTTAGTACGCTAGAGAGAAATGACGTCCTTTATTTTAATCAGGGAGGATGAATACATTCTCGACGTATTGCGCTTGCTCATTATGCGTCATTTCTTATAAGAGAAACTATTGTTCTCTACTAGGGGTACAATTCTATTTCGTAATTTTTATGGAAGAGAAGTGTGTTTATATTGATATCTGTCCGAGATTTGCAGTATTCATGAAGAAAACATTCTAAATATTTCGTGTGCTCATTTAAATATTTTGCTCTATATTTAGTGTCATATGATTAGTAAGGTTTAAATTGGCTGACTTACCTCGTTTAAAGTTGGTAGACGGTAGGTGTTGTTAACTATTAGATAGTGGCACTCATTAGTCATTTTTTATTTTATTTTTGCTTACTGATTATGGACCAAGTTGTTTTGAGTCTTTTACTAGTAGATTGTCTCATTGGTTTTGAATGCCTTTGTGATAGAGGATTTGCTTCTATTGCAAGAGGTGGTGGATGCTAATTGCGCATCATGGTTGTGGGATGTTGGTGTAGTTCGTGATAATTGTAAATTTTGAGTGAAAATATTTGCATGGTAATAAGTGCATTAGCTTTATTATCAAAATTGGTATTCTCTATTCTAATGATTTTTCAAAAGCTATTTCGACCGAGAACGTGCTAATATATCATTTTCGGGTTGTGTCGGATGTCAGAGAATTACCTATGCATGAGAAATTACATCAGCGTAGGGCTACTATAAATGCTAGAAACAGCAGTTGAACATTATGAATGAATAATAAATTATTATTTCGGTTTACAGCACTGAGGGGCACACGTGATGTGATTAAAACCCTATTTATTTGAAATTAACTAATAAACTTTGCAGGGGTAATATAACTTCTTAATCTTCAGCAGATGAGCCTGTAAAATGAATAAATTATCCGAGTAAATAGTCAATATTAAACCCAGTCTGGAAAAGACTTATTGTGAGCACTAGAGGAACCCGTAGAAGTGGTTAAACTCACTTGGTCGAATACAGTATTGAGTCCGGGTGTGGCTCATGGATTTGCCGAATTCCAATCTGAATTCACCAGCTATTTCCGGCCTACATAAAATTCAGGCCTTTACTTGCTCTATTGAATGTAGAAAGCTGGGAGTAATTTGAAATATGTAGCAGTGCAAAATTTTGCTTAGGATACGGATAATTTGAATGGCGTTTCAAGTATTAGCGACCATATTAAAACTCTAACTATAATTCGCGTATGCCTATTTTATAAATCACGTTTGGATCACCTCCGGGCAAGACCCCAGGAAGTGCTTGCAGAATTATACAAATTCACCTGCGTGCAGATGCGATATGATATCTGTTAATTATTGCACCGTATACGGCGTAATCTTTGTAGTTAGTGACAGTCAATCTCATTGAAAATTTGACGTTATAGTAATTCACTAACACCAATGGCGGCGATTGTGTCTAGCACACCGTCTAGGCGGTAAAAACATCATACTGGTTCATCGCATCAACGACTAAAGTTGCGCAACAACTCTGATTGACTAATTTCCGATGAGCTGTCAAGATTTAGAATTCTAATGAAGTACAGTAGCACATATCCACGAAAGAAGCTTCTTCTAACAACTGCTCAGCATCAAACGGTCCGTGATACAAAAGAATTGGGTCACTCGTATGAATTTCTATCAAAGTTCCTTTTTAACTGCAATTCAACTTTTAGCCATTGATTATGTAGTTTCAAACTGGTTCCGAAGTTTCTTTATATCCTATGGCAAGTGTAATAATGCAGCCGGTATTAGCTCATTTCCTGACTATATCAGTATGCAGATGTACAAATACGTAGCGGACTGACTGTCTAGTGAATCGCGTTTTTCTGTTTTAATTTCGTCCAATATGTATATATCGTTATGTTCGTTAAAGTAAACACCAATCCCATTTTATTTAACCAGTCGTCGAACAACATAACAAAACTAAGCTCGCAAATTTGATTTAAAGAATTGTTACCACCACCCACGCAATCAATTATTGTTAAATTGTGTTGCCTATATATGTATATGTGGCGAAAGCTACAAACAGTTAATGTTCGTAACTGCATAGAAATTGTGCGGCCGACATTTCCAGTCAAGTACAATGTATGCGAGACTGCTAGACGTGAGAGCCGCATATCTAAATTTGATTTCCATATATTCAATGCGGTTTGATCTTCGATAGTCAGTTTGCCGTCAAAATTTTGGCGATGATCATGGAAGGTCGAAAACGCGGGGCCAGTGCGTTGCAGGTTTACACATTCGTCTAGAGATTGTACCGTCCCATTATTCCACATTCTTCTACCAAATATATAGTGGTTAAAGGGCGTAATACCGGCTCCTACTGAAGAGTCGCCAGTAAGCACGAAACGAATGTGAATGAGATTATAATTTCCGTTCATGCTGCCTTTGGTTTATCCTTCTGGTCACAATTGAACTAATTTGTTACTAGGTTCGCAAAACCTAATACATACTTGCATATATATTAGTTCTTCGAAACAAACAGTATTTAACTGTAATATATTGAATTGAATGATGTCATGCTTACCGCGAAATGTGATAACTGATATCGATCAAGGCCAGAGTGTATGGATTTACTGGAGGAACAGGTGTTCAGAAATTGTTGTTATTCTCAATTTCGATGAACTTTAGCATAAATTGATATCCATCAGGTTGGTATCATGTACCGACTCGGTAACCATAGTGATAGTACCATGTACCTTTTCGGTACAATAATGTTGGTATCGGTTAATAACACAATAGCCATAGTGTTAGTATCCTTTACAGACTCGGTATATATATTATATAGTGTGAGTTAGCGTTGAAGTCGCATTGTCGTAGACGTTATATAATGTTAGCTTCACTATTGCAGGTTTACACATTCGTCTAGGAGATTGTACCGTCTTATTATCCCACATTATTCACGCATATATATAGTGGTTAAAGAGCGTAATACCGGCTCCTACTGATGAGTCGCCAGTAAGCACGAAACGAATGTGCATGAGATTATACTTTCCGTTCATGCTGCCTTCGGTTTATCCTTCTGGTCAAAACTGAACTAATTTGTTACTAGGTTCGCAACACCTAATACATACTTGCATATATATTAGTTCTCCGCATCAAACAGTATTTAATTCTTTCCTTTGTTTCGAGCTCTCATTGTTTTTAAAATTAAAAGGAAATAAAATTCATTCCAATGCCGGATAACTTTCCACACTTTAATGTTATGGTAAAATTAAATCCGTATATCATGCGCACGTTGCTTAATTTCTTCCTGCAACAGATGTCCCGTGATTCACTCAGACGTCCGGCCATACATCAATAGCCAATATGCCTTGTACAATCTTGCATTTTATTTGTGGGAATATTTAAGTCATATCAATTGTGTGCGACAATGGAGATTTCGTCGAACGCTGTAGAGTTGCGATTACACGCTTCTCCTAAAAATGTGCATATAGGCCCATAAGTGAGTTAATGAACAGTGCGTTTTGGGCAGTTCGATGTATTTCACTGTAGTCGATCGTTTAGCGTATCGAGGTCTGTTCGGTGCCCAAAATATTAGAAAGTTTCGAAAGACGATACACATGAAGAACCGTTTCGATCTACTGTGGAGGTTCAAACAAATTTTTTTAATGCACGCAAATATTGAATTTCAATCATTGGTGCAAAAACCTTGATATGAAACATTCCCGAGCTAACGTAGCAGTTGATTGAGTCTACCGGACAATAAAAAGTTTGGCGCCTTGAAGCCATGATTCTTGGCGAGAAAAATTATGAACGGATAATAGATTGTGCTCTGACAACCATGATCTGTTGGGTGCATATACATCTGACCGACGAACTATTATCTTTGGAACGCCATGGTTGCTTCACCATATTGGACATGCTATGCCGCCACCATTAGATAGCTAAGATAGTGTGCAACAACCAGTGTCATGGTAAACAAGGTCATGTTTACAACGCACCGCTGCCAAAGATAATCTGTATTAAGTGGTTATGGACGCGGAGTACACCACCGATATCATCAACCTGCACGTTGGATCCCTGCGCTGTAGCACTTCATCTGCTAAGCAGGGTACAATGACCATTTACAGTGTTTATGCAGTGGCTATCATTGAGGCCGTGAAATGCAAAAGAACGATGGAAAGAATGCTAGAAGCAGCCGAGCTTTAGCAATCAATAAAAAATATTTAACTTTGTTTCGCTTGAGGGATGCTATTTATGGACCAAAAAACTGTATAAACAGTGGTCAATAAATGAAGATGTGGCAAGCAGACAAGATAATTCAAACTCTTCTTTCGTTAAATCAAGTTTGCGAGCTTAAAGTAAACACCAATCCCGTTGTATTTAACCAGTCGTCAAACAACATAACAAAACTACTGCCAGCCGCAGCGTACAGACGCGTTTCGACCTTCCATGATCATCATCAAAATACGACGGCAAACTGACTATGGAGGATCAAACCGAATTGAATATATATGGAAAGCAAAATTAGATATGCGGCTCTAGAAGTCTTGCATACATTGAAATTGACTGGAAATGTCGGCTGCACAATTTCTATGCAGTCACGAACATTAACTGTTTGCAACTTTCGTCACATATACATATATAGGCAATACAATTTAACAATAATTGATTGCGGATCGAAATATGGCGCATGAAAATATCAGATAATGAAACAGAAGGATGGAAAAAATTCTAGAAGCAGCCGAGCTTTAGCAATCAATAAAAAATTTTAAAAATATTTAACCTTGTTTCGCTAAAGGGATGCTATTTATGGAGCAAAACACTGTATAAACAGTAGTCAATAAATGAAGATGTGGCAAGCAGACCTGACATTCCAAACTCTTGGTAGGCTAGCGGGACAGATTAACACACTGATCGTAGTTCGTAAATGGTTTTATTAACATTGTGGAAATCCATATAAATGACCAAATTCACATGAGCGAACACAATATACCCTCCATGTCCTCTGGGTTTATACAGAGAAAGGTTCTTTTCTCCATTAAATATGCGATATTGTTTCAGTTTGGTATCGAGTTTCCTTTTTCTGTCTAGGAATTGCAGCGAAGCCATTAATTCCCGTTTGACTTACGCTTGGCAAAATATGATTCTAGAAATCGCAAATTTGTACGCGCTAAGCCAATCATTCTGCTAATGGGGGTATCTACCTTTCAAAGATGAAACGTGGTCTCTGGGATTAAGCGGCAGCTGATAACTAGTGGTTACAATGGCGAACGCAGCTCTGCAAACTGAGCTTTAGGAGGGTGAAACTAGGCAGAAATTGGCCGTGGCAACTGCTTCAAGCTCGGTATTTTTGCTATCAGTTTAGACCATGTCATGGTCAGCGGCATTGTGGATGGGCTGATTTTCGAGTAATTTTAATCTAATTGTATTCAGATCGATTGGGCCGTGTTATGCAGAAGCCGGTTTACTCCATCTTTGAAGCGAAAGCTTACCTCTGGTTCATTCGATGAATCTTATTAGAGTATTAAAGTCGCCAGAATCCGAATATAACCGCTTGTATTCCGACCTAAAAGCCACGCACTGAAAACGAATTCAATGAGCAGAAGACTCCCATAGAGTTCTGTGCATTTGCTGGGCCATCTGTGACTACAACTGATTGAAAATCTAAAATGTTCGAAGGAAATTTAATAAAAAATCTGTCTGTCATCTGATGAGAAACATTAATAATTTACTAGTTTACCAGCACCGCAGCCTTTCAAAACTAAGAGATCGCACGACGGTCCGTCAGCTATGCATAGAAAAATACTGTTTTAATAGTTCTAAAAAGTTGGAAGCAGCAAAGAAATTCAATAGTCTATAATAAATAACTATCAAACCGAAGTATTAACAGTGGTCATTCTGTCAAAGGAATATTTGTGACCCGGGTTTGTGAAGCGCAACTCGTTAAGAACATCGAAGAATAATCAAAACGATACATACTTAACACAATGAGGTAAGCGTTAATGTGATCTCTCGACACTGTTTAGTGTTCTAAATAAAAAAAACTTACCTGTATTATCACTACGGACTACAATCTCGATCCCCATTGTGAATCCGTCACCTCCGATAGAGAATGATCAGAAAAAATATTTTGCTGCAATCTGAATGGCGTAATCCACTTCGAATGTGTGGAAGACTGCCGATGGTATGTAGGTTCACATAGAAGCTGGCATTAGGACTTTTGTAAAACACCATGTTTGTCATAGAAAGGCTTGTTAAAACGAGAGAATCCCACTAGGTTAGCACAGCTAGGTATTCAACTGCGAAAAGAATGTGGACAAAATTCGTTCACCCATACGCAATCGTGCATTGCACCGCCGATATCAGTGGCCAACATTCATGTTCTTTCTGACTTCAGCTTTGCGTATAATGCTATGGAGAGTTAGGCTTATTGATTGGCTTAACGTAGCTACAAAATATGCCAGTCACTGAAATCGCCTGCCTACTACATTACGACCTAAACGAATTTTTTTCAATTCAAACCTCATGGAGGTCCACCTTTATGTTGCGCAATTTGCATATGTCCGTATCGAAGTATACCGTCAGTCTGTTTTCTGTCATCAGACATCCGTTAACTTCATAATTTGTGAGCGGAGCACTCTAATCTGGTCAATTCTTTGTGTACTAACACAATGACACCTTGTAGAAAGCCGATCTGATGATTGAGGCACAAAAGAAGCCCCGAATACAAGGCAACTGCTGTTGAGGGATGATCTCTTGGAAGGGGACTAGTAATTTTGTAGTCGGATATTAATATTCGCAATATCAGTCACTTTGAGCTCCACGCAGTTCCCTTGATAACGAAGAGACTAGGAAATAGTCCATGAAAGTGTAGGGTACAGAGTAACTATGTTTACTTCTGCCTTATTGGCTGATGCTCTTCTTGGACCTATCGTGCGAGAAACACAGTTCACCATTCACTTCTGTATGCATTATAGACGCATGCAACTAAATTAATAAGTACTACTAAAAGAAAAAAATCTAATTCCGGCAGACCATAAGTTGAGTTTTGTTTAAGCTATTTTATATCTTCTTACACTATAATGTTTATATGATACTTCTGCAACAATCCTTTACTTCGAATGAAATTTTTTCTACGGACTTTCTATATATTTTAAATATTTTTTGTATTACCATTGCTTTTACTTTAAACTTCACAATTAACTTTAATTTATTATTTCTAATAATTAATTATCACATCTTTTTCCTTAAAATAATCCTTTTACCTTACACTAACTTGCATGTTTTTTTACCTTAGTTGTGTTTTTATATTAGCCACTGATTCCTGATGATTTTTAAAATGGTTATTTTATTTGGACACACATTTAATAATTCTTACATTTAACCGCCATAGTCTCGTTTAAACTTATAGTCGAACTCATTCTTAAAAGACATTCATTTACACTAACCTGTCTACAAAATGCTTAACTTGAGAGTGACACACCACTCCTGGTGTATTTATCTAGCCGTCGAACAACAAACTACCCCCAGTCACACGTAATGAGGCGTATCGAACATCCATCGCAATATGACGGCACACTGACTATAGAGGATGAAACCACATTGCATATATAAGCATATATTTGATCTGACTGAAAATGTCGGATGCACAATTTCTCTACAGCGTTCACTAAATTTATATATATATATATATATATATATATATATATATATATATATATATATATATATAGTGTGAAATAAAACTAAGCAATCATTGATTGCGCGGGTGGTAATAACAAATCTGTAAATTAAGCTTGCAAACTCGAAGTAAATGCCAATTTCGTTGTATTTAACCAGTCGTCCAACAATTTGTAAAGAGCTGCCGTCAGGTCACGTTGTTTTTGACGACTGGCCTATAATAGGATTATCGTTTACTTCAAGATCGCAAACTTATTTTGAAATTTATTACGACCACCCTCGCAATCAATGATTGTTTAATTGAGAGATACACATCAGTTGATGACAACTATGCACATGCATAAGTGATATTGACACCTGATTATCGACAAACAGGTTCATAATTATGCACATAATTCATAATTAAGAAATATATAAATGATCATTAGTTAGTTATTTTTAAATCAAGGTTGCGATTTTCTATACATACGTTTATCAGAATATTAACTGAGCCATGTAATTTACAGAATAAATTGCCTTCACTACATTACGCAATTCCCAGCCTACTTTTAATAGTATACGTATATTATGGGTAAGGTGTTTATATCAAGATCACGACCTTTATTTTACTATATATGCAATACATACACAAAAATTAATATGCTAAAATCGATTGTACACCGGTTTCTGGTTTCCTTAGGTTATTCTATAATTTGTAATGGCGACAGTGAGTGCTAATATAACAACCGCAAAACTAGTCAGTGTTTTGACAAGCAAAGGACTATATATGAGTTATATACTCTGTTGCTTATAAATAATATAAATGCACCTAGTACATAATTAGTTAAAATATGACCTAAGGATAAACCAAAGAAAGCATGAATGGAACGTATGATGTCATGTGTGTCAAGGCCAGAGTGTATGGATTTGTTGGAGTAAAAGGAGTTCTGAATTAGTTTAAATTTTCAATTTTAGAGAACTTTGGCATACCTTTCAGTCCACCTCGCTGGTGCAATGCGCCCTTTTGTCAACCTTAGTGTTGGTATTGCATACTGACATAAGAACCATAGTATCGGTATCCTTTACATCTATTATATATAGTTAGATGGCTTTGAGGTGGCATTGTATGAAGTTAGCTTCACTACTGCAGGTTTACACATTACGACAAAAATAATAATACATCCACACAAATTATTAGTGATATTTATAAGAACGAGAAAGTACCTAGTTATTATGAATATATTTATCTACATAACGCAAATAAGTGAGAAAAACTAAATCTCTACACAACATAATTATGGCCAAGTTAGCGTTTAGGTGAGGCAATATCAGCAATACACCTTATTTGCGGTTTTCACTGTATCACGCAACAAAAACCCGCATCTCGCAACTAACTGCCTTACTGAGAAAGTAGCAAAGACGATCCGACTAGAAATCTGTAACAAGATCTCCACTAAACTTAACTCGATAACATATCCCACAGTATTTCGAACCACGAACTATGATGCGCACGCGGCCCTATCCAGGCAAACGAGGGGCCATATACAACCAAACGTAGTTAATTTGTTTCTGTTAATTCCAAATTTGCCCACCTTGTTTATAGAGAAGTGCTCTACTGAGCAATCGAGTTGGGGGTACACGCAAAACGTGACCAAGCCAACAGATGTCAGCATTTGTTATATGTTATTGGTCACCTGCATGTGCTATGCTTCTCAAATAAAAATTTTCAATTGCCTGTAAAGTGGCCAAGTCTCACTAGCGTATAATAAGACTGTGCGTAGAGATGCATTTTAGACGCGACCTTTAAGGCTGAGTGAAATATGGTTTCTCCATAAATGGTGAAAGTTCGAGAAGGCTACTCTAGCTTTCGCGATTCTTATACTCAGTTAATGATAGAGCTTCCAAGATATGCAAGCCTGTCAAATATGCCGGGATCTTCACTCTAAATTCGCAGTTTTACAACGCACAAAGAAAGGAAGAATATCTAGAAAATATGCATGCACTGAATTTGATTTTATTAATCTAGCACAAGCAAAATATAAAGATAATAAAATAAACAGCGACAAATAATGATTCCACAAATTTAATTAATTCGCTGTCAAAACAGTTTTGCAAGTAATGAAAATTTAAATGGAATACAGTTGAACCACAGGATAATAGTTTACATAGTAAACGTGAAATCTATACTGCAAAGATTGAACTCAGATTTCCTATAATTTCAAATAGAAAGAAAATCTAAAAGCGTTAAAATCGGATAATTGAAAACTATGGACATTTTATTTCAAAGGCAATAAAAAATTATAATATGATTGTAGGTGCCACAAAATTGGGTTCGAAATAGTAATGATTGTAATCTCGAGCAATATATAAACAAGAAAATAGTATTATTAAAATAACAGATATTGCTTTTATAGTTTTTCAATAAGCACAATATTTTGCATGCAACTCGAGCACATGAGAAAATACGATAAATTTGAATGATCACCGATTTTGCAAAATTAATTTCGGTACTTTTTATCCTTTCATTAAAAAAATTTTTAAATGTCAAATATTGAAAAGAAATATACAAAATTAATACTCATCATTTTAAATGGTTTTCATCTGAGCCATCATTGCACAAATGGAAACCGATCCAGAATACAGGCAAGGAAATATTTCTTCATTAGGTATAATATTTTCATTTCACGAGATTGCCTGACGAGTCATAGGCGAAGAATCCCTCACCTGTTTTGCGACCAAGCTTGCCTTGCTTTACAAGTTCATTAAGTTTTACTGAATGCTGGAACAATGGATTTCCGGGGTACATATTTCGCCAGCCGTCCACAATGAATTTAATAGTGTCAAGACCAATGTAGTCTGCTAGCTCGAAAGGACCCATAGGATGACCAGCACCTAATTTCATAGCGATGTCAATGTCCGACGGCGTAGCATCTCCGCGTTCGTACAAACGTACCGCTTCGAGCATGTATGGAACCAGCAACCGATTAACAACAAAACCTGGAGTGTCTCGACATACAACCGTCTGCTTACCAACGGATGCTCCATACTTCATTAAAACCTGAATATTAACAAAAAATGCCAAGTTAACGAAAGAAAAGCCACTGACAGTTATAATTGTATCAGTCGTTGTAAAGTATTTGTGGCAATTGCATCAAGGTCTGTATTTAGTCAACTGCTTAATAAAATGCAATTTACTTGCCAAAAGTCAACCTCGGGTCGCAGCAGTAGCAATCAGATGTGAATAGAAACCGAAAAATAGAATAACATGTTTGAGCAGTTTCAACAGTCTTATTACTATTTAACAATAATTGATTGCGCGGGTGGTGGTAACAATTCTTTAAATCAAGTTTGCGAGCTTGACGTAAACACCAATCCCATTGTATTTAACCAGTCGTAGTTTAGTTATGTTGTTCGACGACTGGTTAAATACAATGGGACTGGTGTTTACTTCAAGCTCGCAAATTTGATTTAAAGAAACTTATTACTAGTTAAACGAATATTTTGTTCAATACTTTAAAAATTAAATTCGCAATTTCATCATTCGCAGGGTTCAAGAATAATTATTAAAGAAAATTTTATTAAGTAACAACAAAGCATCCACACAAGCATAAATGAATATTCAGGTTTTTCAAAATCAGGTCTTTGTACGAAACTGAGGATGATGCAGTACGACGCACTAGGCTTCTTTAACGAATCCTTTCTTGACCAGTGTCGCCAGACGATCTAGACGCCATAATTTAGCATCGATCGCCATGGCGTGCTAGCAAATCCATATGGGATTTGTATTCTGAGAAGCTGCGGTGGGCTACAGATATGGGTGGCATAACTCAAGTTTGCGACAGAGTACAAGAATTTAGTCCGCGCACCACGTTCGGAATGAGGCCACTTCTGGAGACCCAGATTGTTAATCTTTCTCTACGAGTCATTATGTGGTAAGATTACTGTTAAACTCACCATTTTAAAGTATGCGAAAACGAACCGTGGAATAACGTTTATTAATAAATATTATTTCGACCAGTATCTACAACCATTATTCTGGATTGATTACTATTTTTCAGTCAAATTCAACTTCTATTTAGATTACTAGGCGAGCAGGGTGTGAATTTGGCCTTCTCAAACGCAGTCGTTGTTTGATAACAAAGTATGGTCGTGATGAAACCCTAATGTGCGACTGTGTAGTTCAGGTCAGCTCGTAAACTTTGCTCCTGATTAATGAAATTACCAAAACCAAACTGACCGAATACATCGATTAACAGTTTGCACAGAATAAGGGAGACCCGCCTTGAGGATCTTCGATGAGTGCGGTGTAATTTGAACAACGTTCCAAAGACAGCAGTTGCAAAGCTAATATAAGTGTAAATCTCGACAGTAACTGATTAGTTTTGTGCCATCACCGATTCGCGATAATCGAAATCTTTTATTCATAGTAGTGCGCCGTTTAGCATGACCTTATACATTGGTAAATATCTTGCCATAACATATCGTTTTGTTTAGCTACATACCGTACCATATGTAGATTTCATTAACACAATGAATGGCAACTCAGAGCTTAGTCTTCTTCTCTGTTATTAAATCATCATCGTTAGCTAATTCAAAACCAATCGTATAACTTTTACAGAGAATACTTCTCAATTAACGGTATGGGTTCTCCAAAAGCCATGTCCATTACTATGGCCAAAATTCTATAATTACCTATGTTAAATAGAAAGAGCATATTACACAAAATCACAAATTGTATTTTGGCATGGAAACTAACAATTAAGAAGCATTTAAATACTGTTTGTTGCGGAGAACTAATATATATGCAAATATGTATTAGGTGTTGCTAACCTAGTAACAAATTAGTTTAGTTGTGACCAGAAGGATAAACCAAAGACAGCATGAACGGAAAGTATAATCTCATGCACATTCGTTTCGTGCTTACTGGCGACTCATCATTAGGAGCCGGTATTACGCCCTTAACCACTATATATTTGGGTGAGGAAAGTGGGATAATAGGATGATACAATATCCTAGACGAATGTGTAAACCTACGGTAGAGTAGCTAACATCGTATAGTCTCGAGAATGCGACATCAACGCTAACTCACACTATATAAAATATATACAAAGACTGTAAAGGATACTAACACTATGACTATCGTGTTAGTAACCGATACCAACATTATAGTACCGAAAAGTGACATGGTAATAACACTATGGTTTCCAAGTCGGTACATGGTACTAACATGATGGATATCAATTTATGCTAAAGTTCACCTAAATTGAGAATTACAACAATTTCTGAACACCTGTTACTCCAGTTAATCCATACATTCTGGCTTTGATCGATATCAGTTATCACATTGTATGGTAAGCATGACATCATTCAATTCAATATATTACAGTTAAGTACTGTTTGTTGCGAAGAGCTAATATATATGCAAGTATGTATAAGGTTTTGCGAACCTAGTAACAAATTAGTTCAGTTGTGACCAGAAGGATAAACCAAAGGCAGCATGAACGGAAAGTATAATCCAATGTACATTCGTTTCGTGCTTACTGGCGACTCATCAGTAGGAGCCGGTATTACGCCCTTTAACCACTATATATTTGGTAGAAGAATGTGGAATAATAGGACGTTACAATCTCCTAGACGAATGTGTAAACCTGCAGTAGAGTAGCTAACATCGTATATTTTCAAATAAATTTGTTTTCTGCAACAAACAGTATTTAACTGTTATTTATTGAATTTAATGATGTCATGCCTACCGCGAAATTTGATAACTGATATCGATCAAGGCAAGTGTATGGTTTTACTGGAGTAACATGTGATCAGAAATAGTTGTGATTCTCAATTTTGGTGTTCTATAGCATACTTTAATATCCATCCTGTTAGTATCATGTACCGACTTGCAAACCATAGTGTTAGTATCATGTAACTGTTCGGTATTATAATGTTTGTATTGGTTACTAAAACAATAGTCATAGTGTTAGTATCCTTTACAGATTCTTTATATATATATATATATATATATATATATATATATATATATATATATATATATATATATATATATATATATATATATATATATATGTATGTATAGAGAGAGAGAGAGCAAGAAGTCGCATTGTCGAGAATATACGATGTTAGCTACTCTACTGCAGGTTTACCCATACGTATAGATTTTATCGTCCTATTATCCCACATTCCTCACCCAAATATATAGTGGTTAAAGGGCGTATTACCTACTCCCACTGATGAGTCGCTAGTATGCAAGAAACGAATGTGCATGAGGTTATATTTTGCGTTCTTGCTGACTTTGGTTTATCCTTCAGGTCACAACTGAACTTATTTGTTACTAGGTTCGCAACACCTAATACATACTTGCATATATATTAGTTCTCCGGAACAAACAGTATTTAACTGTTATATATTGAATTTAATGGTGTCATTCTTACCGCGAAATGTGGTTACTGATAACGATCAAGGCCAGAGTGTATGGATTTACAGGAGTTGTAATTCTCAATTTCGATGTACTATAGCATACATTGATATCCATCATGTTAGTACCATGTACCGACTTGGAAACCATAGTGTTAGTACCATGTACCTCTTCGGTACTATAATGTTGGTATCGGTTACTAACACAATAGTCATAGTGTTACTATCTTTTACAGACTCTGTATGCATATTATGTAGAGTCTGCGTTGACGTCGCATTGTAGAGACTATACGATGTTAGCGACTCTACTGCGGATAGGCCTGAAATTGTGGCCCGAATCCTGATGGCTCTTTATGCGAATCATGGAAAGGAAAAAATATTGTTGCATACTCATTGGAGAAAATAAAAATAATAATAACTTATAACGTGCAATCGCAGACCAGTTAACTTCTGGTATACCTACCTGTTTTGAGATGTAAAAAAGTGTGCTGATATGGACAAGTTGCAGGAATAAGTAGGAGGATGGGTACAGGTGGCGCGATCTTTTTTGTTCTCGAAGAACCATCAGAATTAGAAGAGCGGGATACAATCCTATCTCCTAAACGCCGCAAAGCCCCAGGCACCGATGATTTGCTTAGAGGATTATTTAAAGATGGTAGCGATATAGTTTTAGGAGCGTTGAACAAACTTTCCCATACTATATAGAATGAAGAAACCGTACCACTTGATTGAAATGAGTCGACCATTATTCCGATCTTCAAAATGGCAATCGAAATTCGTGCAATAACCATCGTGGTATAAGCTTTACTGCAGTCGTATCTAGGTTATTTGATTCGATTATCCTACGTCGTCTTAGCGCTTCACGTGAATCACATGAAGGAGAAGAACAGGCAAGGTTGTATAGATATTTTTACGTTAAGGAAGGTTCTTCGACAGAGACATTTACATCACGGTCCCACAATAGCCGTCTTTCTAGACTTAAATGGTGCATTTGATTCGGTTGATCGCAACGTTTTATTCCATATTTTGACGAAAGTTATGTGCCCACAGAATTTGTTAATATTATACGCGCTCTCTACTTAAATATTTCTTGTCGCGGTAAGGTCTACAACGAATTAACGCATAAATTTACAACCAGCAGTGGTGTTCGTCAAGGTTGTCTACAGTCCCCCTTTCTGTTTAATTTTATACTCGATGAACAACACTCTTTCATACATTCAGGATGCAAGGGTTGAAGTCCTCCTGGGCGGTAAACTAATCGATCTCGACTATGCTTCCCAGGCCACTTTGAACAGATTAGCAGACATTGTTCCGTCTTTCGGTATGAAATTCGCACCCTCTAAATGTAAGATACTTTTACAGGATCACCCACCACTCACTCCAACACTGCGACTGCAGAATGAAGATCGAGACATAATTTATATATCTTGGGAGCTATATCAATAGCTTAGGCAATATGTCAGACGAGGTGAGAATAAGAATCGCGAAAGCTATAGTAGCTTTCTCGAACCTTCGTCATTTATGGAGAAACGCAAATATTTCACTCCGCCTTAAAGGTCGTGTATACAATGCATCTGTACGCGCAGTTTTACTATACGCTAGTGAAACTTGGCCTCTTAGAGTCGATGATTTTAGACGCTTACAGGCATTCGATCATCGTTGTTTGAGAAGTATAGCACATGTTGGTTACCAACAACGAATAACCAACGTTGACATCCGAAGTATTTTTGGATCTGCCAAAAAGTGCTCCTCTTTAGAAAAACAAATTATTCTCCATGAAATTCGTTCACTCAATCACGTTTTGCGTATGCCCTCAATGCGATTGTCCAGTAGAGCTCTGTTCTCGTCCATCTTCAGATTGGTGTAAAAACAAGATTGGCAGATTTTGACATGGCAGAAACTGTCACTTACATCCAAATTGAGAAGTATAGGACTCACTTGTCTGCCAGGATGGGATCCACGTGCGCATCATAGTTTTTGGTTAGAAACCCTTAACGGTATGGCATCAAATCGAGCTCAGTGGCGATCTTGTTGCACATGTCTAGAAGAATCATCTTCGTAACTTTCTTAACTTAGTAGGTCAAAGTTAGCTGGGAGGTTTTGTTTGTTTATGACGTGATATAGTGGAAGCCGATATGAAGCTGTATTGCTGATGTCACCTTGCCCGAATGCTAACTTGACCATAATGGTGTTGTGGAGAGGTTTAGTTTGCCTCATTTCTGTGAGTTATCCTCATAAATTTACTCAAGGAATTCCCTCTCTCTCTCTCTCTAAAATGTTATACATGTTATATTCAACTCAAGATTAAAGTCCGTAAACGACTTTCTGTTTACAAAAGATGGACCGCAATTGCCATCGAAACATTTCATATTTTGCCAATGTTTTCTTAAGGGTGTACTTATTATGATTACAAATAAAATATTTGATCTCAGCTACATCCTACAGTAGCGAACATGCCATTACCATTCATTGTAAAACACGTCTAATTTGTAATGTGTACTCAATAAGTTTTAGCCGCACGTCAGATCAGCGTATGCACCTTATCTATAACAAACGCATAAATATTAAGCGATAACATTCAAGGTAAATATCTACAGGCTTTCCTTTCCAATGCAGAAGGAATTTTATTCTTAGCTTTACTGCAAGTGCAATGTTTATTTTCCTACTATTGATCCTCGTATGCCTTTTTAGCGCGTAATAAGCCATGACTATTAATGCTTACTGATAGTACACTTGCCGAAATTAATCGGCGAATCGAACATGCTAAAACATACTCATCAACTGTTATAGTAGCATTATCTGATCGAAAAAGAGGCATTTATCGCGAAAAATCCAATATATACCAAAAAATAGTAAAATTTCGTAACTGCAAGCACATGCAATAAAATGTATTAAAGTTATCCATTGGAAGCGTTTAGAAAACACGAAGATTACCCCCCCCCTCAGCTAATCTGTCAACATCTACTGTTCGCATCGGCTCTATTTGAAATTCAACACTTTCATACTGGTTTACGACGCTCATCATCATAGTTTGTTTTAAGGCTAACAAATGTCTGATATAATATACAAACTGCATTTATGACATTAAAAAGACTTCTCACTTACGTTAAATGTTTCATCGGATGTTTCCGGCGTTCGAATAACCTCCAGAAGACGCATCACAGGTACCGGATTAAAGAAATGCAAACCCCCGAATCTGTCAAGTCGAGTAACTGATTTGGCAATTTCTTTAATAGGTAAGGAGGACGTGTTAGTAGCAAATATGCACGGAGCAGGTGCAATTTCATCCAATGACCTTCAAACAAATAAATTTAACCGGATGCGATAAAATGAAATTAAAAAATAGATTGCACAAAATTTAAGTAACACAGCCCTCGTTTCCAAACGGTATGTACTAAACAGCGTACAAGATATAAAATGTAATTCCTCTATCAGACCAGCATCTTCTTAATTGCGGTCTCAGTAGAAATCCAATTATCGCGGTTGGAATGCAAATAATGCAAGCATTTGGTTTAGTAATGCAACGCTCACCCTACGCCGCTAAATGCGCGCTTGATTTGGATTTTTTGTTTTTATACTAAAGTTTGCAGATCCTCAAGGATATGGCCTTAGTATTAGCTCCAATTAGGAAACGTTATTTATTCCATCAGACCAGTTTCATCCTTATTGGGCTCTCGTCAGTATTAGCCGTAATCGCCACGGATAGGAATTAAACTAGGAAACACGTGGTTAACTTCGCAGGACATAGATCATGCTATGGTAAAACACATCATATATAGTCATAGATGGCGTTGTGCATCCTGGAATACACTTTGTTTTTGGAACGCACATGTTAACACCAACCACGCAGTTACACATCCAAACTCACTTCTCAAAAAGCTAAATATAAATAATCATCAAATAGACGGCAGGCCATCTAATTTTCACTGCATAGTGGTTCCGGATGCCTTGGTCTCTACAGAACTTACCGATGTCAACTCTATTGCACTCACTAACGTAAAGTAGAATAGATGCTGGCAGGGACCCACTGTATTGGCAAACGCCTATTGAATTACCACAGGTGGTTAAAAAATTAAATGTCATAACTTATTTCAAATCATGCCACTATTCTCAACTCTTCACGTGATACAACCAATTATGAGGCAACACGCACAACTAGCATCAAGATGCTTTCTAAAATGTCATATACTAAAAATTAATCTAGTTATACATCACTCAAGTACGAAAACTAAAAGCCAACTTCTTAATTCACGAAGGGTAATAGCATAGCCCAGTGATTCCCGTTAAATAACATAGACATATTTTACTCCCCTAAAGAAGTACTAAAATTTATCAACAACGTTGACAGCAGATAAAATATTATACAGCTCATTCATTAAAACCACTGTTGTAGCCAAAATCATCGACGTAATTCTTTGACTTGTCTTTCAAACTGTAAGTTCACCAACACACAACGTGGAAACGCGGCTGCTATAGCCGTTATGACTGATTACAAAACTATGCTATTGGGATTTGAAACTACAAAATAAAGGGTCAAAACAAGTCATGAAGATACACACTTTATGCTAGTCAGCATATAATAGTTATTTACGAAGTCAAACATGCACAATGCAATAAGCATCGACCAACCAAATTGATGCATCGAAATCTGCTCTTCATGTCTACGTACTACCTTCACAATTGAGAAATCACTGATGTAAAACAAACGTGTCTAAAAAACACGCAAATCTAAACTATTATGCTTGCAGGTTCGAGCCCTGTCTGCGGCAAAATTCTGGACAGTACTTGTAGAATCAGCAATAAGTATGAAACTGATCTACTGGAGGAATAACCTTTACTGTCATATCCAGTGCTTAGATAATACTGACAAATGTATACATAATGGGAATGGCGTTTTTAACAAGTATGCAAAAAAATTATTTAAATAATAATGTTGTGGTTAATAAAAGCAATCTCTGCTGCCTTAACTGCTATGACCAAACGAAATATTAAACCAGTCAGTAGGATAGCCAATATGTCTTCCAAATTCGCAAATACTCATAATAACGCATTGCAATGCAGTTGAATATGCCTGCATTTATCTAGTCACGCTCTCAAAATGCAATGAACGAAGTCTCGGTCAAACTCATCAGCACCTCGAAGTGGGTCTGATAGTCTACACGTAAAATCGTCCAGACATCATAATCAACACTGTTTCATCGCTAAATCCATGCATATATTTTATTATTCGCTTGTACACAAAAATGAGTACGAAAATGTTCACGAAACATTCTACTATAGAAAAAGATAATATACAATAGAATTACTCTTATTTACATTTGAATGTGCAAAACTAATCGGGCTGGTTCCAAGCGTACATTGCTTAGCTATATCACTATAAAAATTTTGAAATACAATTAGGCTTAATTAATGAAATCATAAATAGAATGAGAATTACTTACTTGAAGACTCCATGCTTGATGTCTAAATTCTCTACTATTGCCTCAATTATAAGGTCCGATTCTCGGACACCCTTCGTCATGTCTGTGGTAAACTTTATTCTTGACACACTGTCCTTTACAAATAAATCAGCTGCAGAGTTATCTTCCTTGAATTTTTTCTTTGCTACACGTGCGAGATTCTTAGTTATACTACCTAACGATTTATCAAGATTGCTTTGACTAACATCTATTAAGTGAACATTATAACCACTTTGAGCAGATATTTGCGCAATTCCTGAACCCATAAGGCCACCACCAATGACCGAAATAGTTTTAAATCCCATTCGTTGAGAATAGTTTATAGAGCCAGTTAAGGAGCAACAGAGGCGTGGCAACATCATCTTCCAATTAGAAGTACCGAACTGCAATAACAGAACAAGCAAAAAAATAATTTCGGTAACAGTTTACGACAATATTTTATTTCGCGCTACAGTAAAACAATATAAAGTAATACTTTATATAATAAAAATAAAAAGACCAAAGTTTCAAAGACTAAACAAAGTTTTAAAAATATATCTTGTATCAATTATTATATTTCTAAAAATTAAGTTATCCCGCATCGAAATGCGCGACGAAACTGTAAAACGCCCCGGCTTCAAGTAAATGCCATACAACTGTAACGACACAAATTAATGGCCGACATATTGCGTAAAATTAAATTCAATTTTATTTACGTTGCACCAATGAGAAAAAAGCGAAACTTGCCGTTTAACCAATAGTGTGCAAGTAGGCATGGCATGCTCCACTCTCCAACTCACGCTATTCAAGGTCTACGTTCTACCCCTCATTTTCTACGCCAGCGAATTCTACTGTCCTCTAACCCTCGCTTCCTTCTACACTATTGAACAGATATCCTCCAGATTTCTAAAACGAGTCTTCCCGAAATGCCAAAACTATAGGGAACGCCTTCTTCTGGCAAACCTTCTTCCGTTTTGGTTCACCCGTCACCTTCGCGTCATTTCTTTTATCCACAAGATCACAACCTGCTTACCACTCTCCAATTTTGCCCACCCCAGTCACCACTATGCCACACGTTCTAGTAACTCTTCTATCCAAGCCTACCATACCCCCACCATATTTAAAATAATCTATCTCTTCTCCAAAGCCACTAATGTCTTCAACGCTCTCCCCACAGACATAAAACTCCTACCCCAGCACGAATTCAAAAAGGCAGCCCATCAGTACTTCTTCAACAAATTTCTTTGTGATACGACCGATTGGAAACGAAACTGGTTCCTTCTCAATCCATAACATTTACTTCACCCCAGGCTATCCTCTTTACTTAGGGTTAAATCCATCAGGCAGCCATCTTCCACTCTACCTCTCTTGTCTTATTCTTTTCTTCCAGATTCACTAATACCACCTCTCAGCCCATTCCTAACCCCATTATATCCACGTAGTGGATACTCTACTACGTTTTGCTCATCCAACTCTTTTCTTTCTTTCTTGTTTCAGCGGAGGACCGGAAACCCAACAGCCCTACCGATCCACCAACGGTTCGCTTCGGACTTCGACTCTCCCTGGTCTTCTTTTAATCTCGATCACGTTCTACAGATGCCTGCGATCCTTGCAAGACTCGCTCGCCTCAATCCTGCCGACTCCATCAATTCATTCGTCACGACAATGGACTCCAACGGTCGACGTCTACCTCCGGGCCGCCATCTTTTCATCTTCATCTTTGTTTTCGATCTCACATTCACCTTGAAGATCTGATACTTCACGGACTATCTCCAATTGATCTTGTCTAGTCAAATGGAACTTCGCTTATATTTATTTTTCACCAGATTGAACTATCTTGATGTTAATGATAACTTTTCCCCTCCCCAACCCCTCCCCCTGCTATTAAATACTTTGCTAGTCACAATTCCACTCACCTCCACATATCCTACCCTTGATTTGCTATTTCAATGATTGGGCCAGTTGGCCTTTGATGCCAAATATATATATTTATTTATTTATTATTTATTTAAGCACGGCAATTTACCATGCAAGTCAGTTGTTGCATTTGCATTCTGCTTTGCGTTACGCGTGTGCGTTCTGTCGGCTGTCAATACCTACGCTGGTGATTTCATAGTTTCATCAACAATTGGCTACATCCGTGACTCATCTAGTTGCGGTACAATCAGCGAGACGAGCCAATTAATTGCAGAACCTGAACGACGTTATCCACATCGTGATTACAACTCAACCACGGGAGCAACAACAACCAGAGTCCACCCAAGGCTCTAGGACATCTTCACACTCTGAATAATTCAGGAGAACGCACGACCAGGCCCTCTTAAGGGCCCCCTATCAGTAACAAATCTCTATTCAGAGCACCTTAACCGAGTTTGTAACGTCGTACGGCATTTACTTGAAGCCGGGGCGTTTACAAAATTGGCGACCGCGCCAGGATATTGATTATTGTTCTGATTTTTTGGTATAAATAAAATTGACTTCCTTTTTCATTTATTTGGGATAAAAATCGATTAACATTTGCGTTTTCTTTACCCTGATCGTGGTCTTCTGGGAATTTTGTTGGGTATATATTCGTGGATTTGTGTTGAATTTTTTTTGGGGATATAATAATAATACATTGGCATCAAAGGCCAACGGGGCCTCTGTTCATCTTTTCTACGTACAAAACGGTACCGTACGTACTCGACAGGCTCAATTGCGGATAATTTCAATTTTTGGAAGCAGTTACTGTGACGTGCTTTTGTTCTGCGCTCATTCACCTGTGGAAGCTTTTTGTGGGTAAGCGTTTCGTTAAAGTATATTTATATATTTTCATATTGCTTATAAATTTATGCTTTTAAGATCCCGTAAGATTGTTAGAATGTCAGGTCCAATTTTAGATATTGATGTTCCTGTTTGGGATGGAGATAGTGAACTATTCTTTATGCGCGTAGACTCCGCTTTCTCCCCGTTTCCTGATTATGACAGTCATCAAAAACTGTCGAAGGTTTTTGCTAAACTACCTTCTGAATTGCAGCGACGGATTTATCCTAAGCTTGAGGCCATTAGGAAGCTACCTAATCCCATTTTGGGCCTACAAAACGAGGTAGAATCCTTGCTTGGGCCCACAGAGACTGAGCAGATAATAAACAAATATGCACAGTTAGACATGCCAAACCTTGGCCCCATAGAAATACTGAGGGAATTACGGAAACGTTGGTACAAAACCAACATTTCTGACCATGAGGCTAAGGTTGTTCTTATTAACAATCTTCCTCAAACATTAAAACTCTTTGCCAGACAGCTCCCCAACACTCTCTCTATAGATGACTTATCTGAGAGATGTGAGTTAGAATATAGGGTTTTGGAACCCAAAGTGAATCCATCATCCTTTTCTTCACCCCCGCAAGATGATAGACTCTCCTCTTTAGAGAGGACAGTGGCGAACATGGCTAAAGTTCTAGAAGGATTGGCCATTACCAAATCCGAGCTAAATCAAGTGAATGCTCGACCCAAATTCATTCATAAGCCCAATTATAACGGTAGGCGGCGATCGAGATCTCCGCAATCCTTTAATAAATATGCCCCAAAGAACTGGTGTTATAACCACCAGAAGTTTTTTTATTCATGCCAAGTCTGTCTTTGTTGTTCCGAAGAATTTCCGAATGAGTGCCAATTTCCACAGCTGACGGAAAGGACAACAGACCGCAGGCACAAGGGTGCATCAGTATCGGGAAACGTCTGGCGCAGGAAGTAGAAGACCGTACTTTCTGCACATCAACGGCATCAACGGCGCTACAGGGAAGAAGCCAACTACAATCCGACATCCCTGTCAACGCCGAATTTTTCACATAGAGAACCAAACGGACAACGCCGGTCGCAATCACCAGCCTACTTGTTTGTATGACCCGGCCAAACAGCCCAACACGATGCATCATATCGTCACAGAAGGACAACCTATTGCAATCAAGAAGCGACCACTGGCCCCTGCTAAGCTGAAAGCTGCCCAAGAAGAATTCTCAAGGCTTTTGGAAGAGGGAATCATCAGACCATCGAAAAGTTCATGGGCGTCACCACTGCACTTAGTCTCTAAATCAAACGGATCGTACAGAGCCTGCGGAGACTACCGTAAGCTAAATTCAGTGACAAAATCTGATGCATATCCTATTCCAAATATCAACACTTTACTTGAAAAACTCAACGACAGCAATTTCTTCTCAGTGATTGACCTCAGACAAGCGTACCATCAAATCCCAGTAGCACCAGAGGATATCGAGAAAACTGCAGTCATCACTCCATTTGTCTTTTTGAATATCTTTACATGCCTTTTGGACTTAAGTGTGCTACCCAGACATTTCAAAGATTCATGGACAACATACTTCGCGACGACTCTGCTTATTGCATCTCATATCTCGATGACATTATGGTATTCAGTCCAGATCTAGAATCTCATGCGAAACATCTACGAAATGTCCTCTCACGCTTATCAAACCACGGACTCAAGATCAACTGTGACAAGACGCAGATTGCAACTTCATCCGTGGACTTCTTAGGGCATCGTATCACGGCCCAAGGTGTTCAACGGTTGCCGTCAAAGACGAATTCAATCAAGAATATCAAGTCACCAAGTACTGCCAGCGAGTTGCAGAAAATCCTGGGTGTACTAAACTTTATTTTTTGTGCAGGCACCTGCGGAACCGAAAAGGACTTAGCAAGAATTCCATCATTGCTTGGTCATCCGAAGACGAGGAATTACTTCGACTTGCCATCAACTCGTTAGTAAATGCCACAATGCTAACTCACCCATATTTTGAAAAGCCATTTCTACTCACGACAGATGCTTCTGAATTCGCTATTGGAGCCACGTTGGAACAAGAGATCGATGGAATTCGGAAGCCTATCAGTTTCTACTCACGTACTCTCCAACCAGTAGAAACGAGGTACGACACTTTTGGCCGAGAACTTCTCGCCATCCACGACACAGTGCGCCATTTTATCAGCATCATTGGCAGTAGCAGATTTGTTGTTTTCACAGATCATGCACCACTAGAATAGAATAGAATAGAATAGAATATCTTTATTTGGATTCAAACCACACATATTCCATCAAATAATAAAATTGGAAATTGTACAATATATGTTAAAAAAATTATCACATCACAATAATTGTGCAATTAATATCATGTAGATAGGTATATCTCACTAGTTGTACAATACAATATATCAATATCAGAAAGTTCGACTGAAAGGAACAATATATACATCATCAAATTAGGAACAATTAAGGTATAATTCGAGTGTAACATTATGCAAAAATTGAGAACCATGACTTGCAATTGATTGTATGTAATGTTAACTAATTTGAAGAAATAGTGCATAACATTTCAATTATAATAATACAAAACTTGGAAATAAAAATCTCAAGAAAATCTGTTTCCGATAACAATTATCCTTGTTTTTTATTCAACCATGAGAAAGTATTATCATAATCAAAAAAATAAAAAATATCAGCAGGATTGCAGACTTTCTCAAGTTCAGTAGATAAAGTTTTAAAAGACATCTTAGATGGAGGTATTTCTCTAAGCCCCTTGGGCAATAGGTTATAAATTTTGTAGATTTTCGAGAAAGAGAATAACTTTCTCGCTAAATTCCCCACCAAAGGAGGAGATATTGCCAAATGTCCAGATCTAGTTCCAACTTAATGACTCTTTCTTATCGGAGTCATATAGGCACCAGTCCACTGGTTCAAATGGAAAACTTTTATACAATAACACATCCTCCGAAACCACAGAGATTGCAATGACACAAACTGTAATCTAGAGGCGTATATAGTGCAGGAGATAGGAATAATTTGTTTCACAACTTTTCTTTGTACAGCTTCTATCTTATTAGACAAACCCTTTTTTAATGGATTCCAAGTAGCAACAGCATATTCTAGTATCGGTCTAATCCATATTATATACATTTGAAGTTTTATATCATTTGATAAGATATTTTGATTTATTAGTGCCCATCTTTTCTTGGCACTGCCTACTATACTTTCAATATGTCTCTCAGCAGAAGCTGTACATTGAATAGTTATGCCTAAATCCTTAATTTCTTGCATAAGTTTAATCTCAAACACATCATTAATAACAACATCATGAAAATAAACATAATGAAAGTTTGTTCTGTTCCCTATTTTTAAAGCTTTCGTCTTTTTATTGTTTATTCTCAGACCTAGTGTGATCAAATATTTACTCAAATCATACAAATCTAATGTCACATTATTTTTGGAGAATTCGACATACTTTGGATCAATTGGGAAGATTATTTTTAAATCATCAGCGAATTTGCAACCTCGACCGTTAAGGATCTTAGTTTCCAAATTTGCAAATACAATTTTAAATAAAATTGGCCCCAAGCTTGATCCCTGTGGAACTCTACTCGAACCTCGTTTTGATTTTGATATCAAATCGTTTACTTGAATACTCATTCGTCGATGATATAGATAGTATTTAAGTAATCTAAAAATATTCGGATCTATATTCAACAAACTAATCGCATTCAAAATAGCATCAAAAGATATAGAGTCAAAAGCTTTTGAGATATCTATAAATACAATTAATGCATCTAACGTATTCTCGTCTAATGTGATTACATGTTTCCACATGGAAAGCATATTAGTAGTTGTCGATCTACCTTTCGTAAAGCCATGTTGACATAAGTCAAAATCAGCCGGTAACATACGTTCTAAATGATCTAGTATCAATCGTTCTATTATCTTCAAAAACGAAGGGATAATAGAGATTAATCTATAATCACTGGCGCACGTTGGCTTAGTAACTTTTGGCAACGGCTTAGCGCACTTCGAAACGTAACTTCATCTATCGCCAAGTACCCTGCCAGAGTGAAAAGACAGCTTTCTCGTCTAAGCGAAATGGCAATTTGACATCTTTCACGTCAAGGGCAAACAGAACTTCATTGCAGATGCCCTGTCCAGGCCAGACGTCTCTCTACAACCACCTTCGCCGTCACCATTCACTGTCAACTCCGTGGCACTCAGTGAACCTGCACTAACGCCAACTCTCCTGCGAACTGAACAACGCGGTGACATTCACATTCAAAGATCAATAGCCCGTCACCCAACCAAGTTCATATGCCGTCTGTGGGAAGGCTTACCAATTGTTTCACAGCATGAAAACTGTTTGGCAATACCAGATGATATGGAAGAACCAGTGAAAACTGTAGCGAGTGAGATGACGACTTCAGGGCCGCCATTATGCACAACTCGTTCTGGAAGAGTGCCACGTCCTCCGAAGAATCATGATTACGTCTATTACTAGCCGTCTTTTTATGAGAAGGTGGTGTATGTAGAGGAAGATAAATCCTCCGCCAAATGTAATATAACATTAACTGATAAATTGAAGCCACCTTGGCTAATTGTAAAGAATTTTATTTAAAAAGAATTTTTTCTTTTTATTTTTCAGAACATTCTTTGTTTAAATACTTGTCTTTGAATTAAACGCCATTTTCAGTTTTCGAGTGTCACGCACCTCGACGCGTTGCATCATCTTTTGGTCTGCTGCAACTTTTACATTTTTCTCTATTAAAAACGGATACATATTAACAATATATTTCTGCTAAAACTGTCTTACATTTTGTTATTGAAGCACACATAGAAGGGACGTTCTGGAACAGGTAATTTGATTATTCTGTTGTTCACGTATATCTCCTTCCAGATTATTTGTTTGGGAGTTTGAGCGAGACAGCTTTTGCATTCCGATTGCCTAACATTAAGTGTCGATTTAATAATTAAACCAACCAGACATGGAGGCTGATATTAAATTTGAGGACACAAGTAGATTAGTACAGTATATTGCGGATTTGAATTTAGCAGACGCGAATGGAAATATAAGCATATCAGATTCTACTTTAAATTTTAGGACTACAAGCGATCTGGCATCTATGGGGTTTGCAGACACGAATAGGTTAGGAGCCTCTACAAAATTTGGCGACGCGCCAGTCCAAGAATTTTAAGTCTACCGCAGTACAAATCTGAAAAACATTCAAGTTGTGTCGGAGATGCCCAAATGATATTTAGTGCTTATAATATTGTAAATCCAATGGAGAAATTTGTTGCAGCATGGATGGCATTGCCTGAAAATTTCCGAAATGCCTTGGAACATTTCAGAGACAAAACTGTGGAAGAAAAGCCGTACAATGCATTTGAGTTATTAATGGCTGAAATTCAACAGATATATCAGCCTGGAAGATCAGCGCAAATGTGCGAATTATTACGCTTAGAAAAAACGGGGCGTCAACTACCGTCCGAATTTTATGAACGCCTTTGCACAAAAGCTTCCAGGTTGAATATATCCAGAGACGTAGTCAACTCCATTTTCACAGCTGAGCTACCAATTAGACTTAGAACCACATTGGAAGTATTTGACACTATGAGCATTGATTGGCCAACAAAACTCAGAGGGTTAGATGGCGTGTATAATCAGCTGGAACCACAAGTACATGCTGTAATAGCAGATTCTGTCACGATGCATCAAGTCAGGGCAGACGCCGAAAACAACCTGACTATACAAGAAACCTTCCGTTTCTTATGTAGAGAAGTTGCCAGTATACGTCGTGACATTTCGCAACTTCAGAATAGACGTCGAGGGAGTCACTCGCATCAACGCTTCGAAGGGCCACGCGGATGGTGTAAGGCACATTGAGAGTACGGACGAAGTGCGAAGTGCCAAGATGAGAATTGTATATACCCGCGATTAGGTGGACTTAAATGGAAAGGAAGCACAAAACCGGTAGAAAGAAATCCGTCACCGGGAAAAGGGAACAACCCCCGCTAGTAGGAGCCGTAGGGGGGTTCCATTGCAAAGGCTCCCAGATATGCCTTTAAAAGGCATACTCAAAGCAAAAGATGCGACTAGATCAAATAGCACCGAAGAAGAAGGCAAGAGGGTCAGATTCTTACTAAGCGGAGATCTGGAAAACATTGCCGGATTGTCCAGCAACAAGTTCATTATTAAAGATGAATTATCTGGATTAGATTTTCTTATCGATACGGGTGCTGAGGTAAGCATAGTTAGGTCAGACGTGGTGGAAGCAGATTGCCCCACATTTGATTATCAACTATGGGCCGCTAACGGTAGTCCGATAGGAGTGAAAGGGATGAAAGAAATGTCGGTAACGTTAGGCCAGAAATCTTCCTTCCGATGGAATTTTCTAGTAGCCGATGTCAAGGACCATATCATTGGCATGGATTTCTTGACACATTTCAAGCTGACATTAGACCCCAAGGCTAGGACTATCGCAGAAGGCGTAGGGATATCAACACCTACTGAGTCTAACACATCGGCAGTTAGAACAGTTCTTTTACCTCGTCCAACAGTCGCACATGACTTTGCCGATATAATCGAGAAGCACCTAGCAGTGTTTCAACCTTTCAGTGCCAAAAGGATAGGTTTGAAGACAGGAGTAGAACACCAGATAGAATTGGTGGCTCCGTTGCCTTGTTCACCAAAGGCTCAACCATTGGCACAACACAAGCAACAGGTTGCTTTGTCCGAATTTCACCAATTGCGCGAAGAGGGATTTGTAGAAGGTCAAATTCCAATTTTGCTTCCCCAATAGTGGTAGTTCCCAAACCTGAACCGGGTCAATGGAGGGTTTGTGGGAATTATCGTCTATTAAACTCAGTGACGAAGGGTGATTCTTATCCTCTCCCTAACCAGAGTACTTTACTCCGAGATATAATGGGATATGAGGTTTATTCAACTTTAGATCTCCAGAAAGCGTACTATCAGAGTACCAATGGAAGAAAGTTCGATACCACTCACCGCAGTCAGATTTCCAGGAGGGGGATCGCATGAATTTCTTCGAATGCCTTTTGGTTTGAAAAATGCCAGTCAGACATTCCAGCGTTTGGCTGAAGAAATCCTTCAGAATTGTCCATTTGCGAGGGTATATATAGACGACATAATAATTTTAGTCGCTCACGAAATGAACATCGTACGCATTTGGAAACGGTTTTGACCAGGCTGGAACAATATGGATTAGTGGTCAAACCTAATAAGAGTAATATCGGTTGCTCTTCAGTTAAATACCTTGGTCATATACTTTCCAAAGACGGAATTAAACCTTTGGAAGATAAGATCCAAGCTATAAAGGACGTAACGGAACCCCGAACCGTACGCCAGTTGCGAAGGTTCTTGGGCATGATCAGCTATTATCGTCGATTCATTCCAGGTCTAGCCGGAATTCTTGGATCGTTAACACGCCATCTCACTCGTGAAAAGAGCACGATCAAGAAGTCTTGGCCTATAAACTTGAGTCCAGAAGACCGAGAAAAATTCCAAAAGGCCAAGGAAATGTTAAGTGACATAACCACATTAGCACCTGTAGATTGGGAAAAACCTTTCGAGCTAATCACAGATGCCTCAGATGTTGCATTAGGGGCAGTGCTACAGCAAAGAGATCAGGACGTAGTAAGACCGATTGGGTTTTATAGCCGTAAGCTTAATGATCGAGAAAAACGTTATGATACGTTTGGCAAAGAGCTTCTAGCAGTGTATGCCGCAGTGCTACACTTCGAGCATTACTTAGACGGTCATAAGTTTAAGTTATTGACCGATCATAAGCCATTGATCAGCATACTTGGTAAAACAGCTAGGCTTAATTACTCTCGTAGAGTAAATTCCCAAATAACACGGTTAGCAGAGTTCGATTTCACTGTGTCTCATATTGCTGGTAAGGAGAATGTGGTAGCCGATGCACTTAGCAGACCGAATGAAGCCGATGTCGAGCTGATATTTCAAGGTCCGTTGAAGAATTTAGACAATTCGATGCCTGATTTAGTTAGTCAAATCGAGGAAGCGCAAGGATCGGATCCCTTTACATTAGTTTTGTCCAAAAGGCCAGGATATGTTCGTAAGCTCATAAGTGGTAAGTGGTTGTTATGCGAAACGTCTAGAAGTCAACCACGACCATATGTGCCGTTGGAGTTACGGGCCAAGATTATCCAAGTGTTACATGACATGGGTCATCCATCCATTAAAGCCACCATTCGATTGATCAACGACAGATACGTATGGCCGCACATGTCTAAAGACATACGGGTATGGGTAAGAGCCTGTGCCAAGTGTCAAACGTGTAAGGTGTGGAGACATACCAGAACCGAGATAAAGAATATTGGGATACCAATTGGACGGTTCAGACACGTACACATAGACATTGTCGAGATGCCTGAAGTTAATGGAAACAAATACTTGCTGACCATGGTAGATAGATTTAGTCGTCAATTTGAAGTGGCGATTTTAAAAGACATGACAGCGCAAGAAGTCTTGTTCGCGTTTCTACATAATTGGATATCGCGTTATGGTGTTCCGGAAAAGGTCACTAGTGATCGTAGTAGTCAATTTATGTCAGAGCTTTTCGTAAGATCCCTCAACACCATGGGAACCACTGTAATACATACTAGCGCGTATAACCCACGAGCGAATGGGATGGTAGAAAGGCTACATCGTGAACTGAAAGCTGCATTAAGGTGTACTAGTGGAACAAGCTGGATACACGATCTTCCTATAGTACTACTCGCCATGCGCAACAGATATAGGGCACAATTAGGAACTTCCATAGCAGAATTGGTTTATGGAGAACCATTAAGGTTGCCTGGAGATCTTCTAATAGAAACTCCAAGTAGTCTTGATTGGGCTTCTAGTTATGTAGATTGGTTCGTAGGAGCACTTAGAGATAAGATGTGTCGTTTGGCTCCGACCAAGACTAGAAAAGCAAAAACCAAATGCTATGTGTCCTCTGATCTAAGATCGGCTTCGCATGTGTATGTAACTAATGAAAATAGGAAGAATTGCCTATACCTTTACAGTCACAACTATTATACAATGGCGTACTATGATTGTGTTACGTTGGATCGTTGCATTCCCCAGTTTATCGGGATAGACAATATCACTGAATTAACAGATGCGTTGAATGACCGTCGTTCTATGGGCGAATCTGATGCGTGCAATCCCAAAATGCAGGCACATAACGAAATGCAGAACTCAGAAGACGCGTTGTCTAATATAGTAAAATCTTATTCTACCAGTTCACAGCATGAAAACTATTTTGTAATACCAGATGATTCGGAAGAACCAGTGAAAACTGTACCGGGCGAGATGA